>CAJHQP010002358.1:0-88025 GCA_905132765.1 Moricandia arvensis | reverse complement strand
TCTCCAGCAGGAGACGCACCTGGAGCTCGTCTTCGTTAGCCAACTAGCAACTATAACCGCCTTGCCGCGTCTCCGTCACGACTAGGTGATGAACCGAGCATGTTCCTCCTCTCTCTCCCCTTCCCTCCCGGGTTTTTTCTGTCCTCTCCCCATCGTCTCCAGCGGCGACGAGACCGTCTCTATGCATCTCGTGGCCAGTAGATGACGACTCTAGGTCGACCTCGTCTCCAGCTGGCGACGAGGCCATCTTCCTTGTGTCTCGTCGCCAGTAGGCAGCGAGATCGTCTCTCTGTGTCTCGTCCTCTGCTGGCGACCAGACCGTCTCTTAGTGTATCATCTCCAGCTGGCGATGAGACTGTCTCTTTGCGTCTCGTCGCCAGTATGAGATGACTCTGTGTCGACCTCGACGTTATCTAGCAATGAGACCATCTTCTCTGCATCTCACTGTCAGCAGGCAATGTCTCAGGCTCGTCCTCGTCGCCAGCTGGCGACCAAGCCTCCTTCTCATTGTCACCATCAATCCCACATTCTTCTTGATCGAACTATCTTTTGTTTTGTCTCGATTGGAATTACTGCTGACCTTTTTTGATAAAAGTAGGAAAGACATGTTTTCTCTTAAAATCATGAATCATGAATCACTCGTATGAAACGATAACAATTAATTTAACACCATTGTTATCTTGACTATAGAATTGTTTCTCATTATCCTATGGAACCAACACTGTACCGAAGGTGATTTCTCCGAAAGAAATCGTAAAAACGTTTAAGTCAAAAACGGCCCGAGAAAGTTTAAAACGCAGCTAAAGCCCACTTAGAATTTCAGACGAGAATAAACCCAAATTACAATGACGGCTTACTTGATTTTTGCAGAAGATAAATGGAAAAGAAGAAGAAAACCTCGTACTGGAACCCAAGGAAACCGAAGATGGGTAATAAGAAACTCATAAGGCCAAATCTCGTCTTGTAAGAGACCATCATGGTTTATTTGTTTACCTTGTGGTCTGTCCAGTAACCCTTGGCTGGTTTCTCTTAACAAAAAGCTTGAGTAACTCTAAAGCTGAAGTTTTCTCAACTTTTACTACGCCTCTGTAGTTTCCCTGCATTTAATCCAACCGGCGAATCTCTTAAAAGCACCTATACGCTGCTTCTCTAACCGAAATCTATAAAAGATGTGAGGAAGAATGGCTCACAGACTTTCTAGATCTGAAAAAGGAAAATGGGCTGCTGAATCCAACAAGCAAAATCGAAGACCTTCAGTCATCATCCCAGCACCAGAAAACAACACGCTCATAGAGGCCAACAAATTCACATTCATAGGTCGCGTCACCAACTCAAACATCCAGAAGACACGAGCCCTAGTGGATTTCTTCGTACAACATTGGTCTATTGTTGGACAGTTTACTGGAAGGGACCTAGGTCCTCATCTGTTCCAGTTCACCATTGAATCAAAACGCGACCTCTAAACCATCTTAAGGAAGTGCCCTTTTCACTTCAAAAGATGGATGCTGATTTTACAATGATGGGAACCGGTTATCTCAGATAATATTCTATCCTCCATCTCCTTCTGGGTGCGAATTCATGGAATTCCTCTGCACCTTTGGAATGAACAAACTCTCCATGCTATTGGATCTGAGATAGGGGAGGTCGCTGCTAAAGACGTTGACAAAGGAAGAGTAAGGGTCCACGTTAATGGCCTTAAACCTTTGGAAATGGTCTTGGATATTACTCTACCTTCTGTAGAATCAAAGAAAGTTGAACTAGAGTATGAAAGCCTACAGAAACATTGCTTTATGTGCAAGGCTTTAACCCATGAGAAAGAGGAATGCCCTCAGAAACGTAACCCAGGAGAACCTGCAATAGAGGAAAGAAACATCAACTACTCTAAAACAATGGAAAATCTCGACTCCTTTAGGAGAGCTAAGGACGAGAAAAAGATGGAGAGGAACCGCCAATCCTACAATCAGAGTTGAGATAGGGATAATCAGTCACATTACCCTCGTTCTCGAGGTGAAATTGACCCCCCTCGTGGAGTCAGATACCGCTCCCCATCACGTTTTCCCTATGAAAGGAGTCAACACTCCAGGGATAGGACTATTGACTCGGTCAAAGGTAGAGAGCGAGAGCATCATTTAGCTAGAGGAAGTGGAAGGACAGAGGGAACCAGAAACAACTCAATTGATTCAAGGCTCCAACGTTCTTCCCAGCGCCCTCCTGCGTCTCATCGAATCTCACAAGGTCAAGCCAGTGTACACTCTAGATTGGGGAACAAAGTGTGGGTGGAAAAAGGATCCCAATCCCAAATATCACACACTCCACCTCTTAAACCCCTCAGAGAAGCAATGGCAGCTAGTCAGGAAGTTAATTCTTCAGTGGAACGCCAACCTGTTCTTGAAAGACTTGCCCTCCCAGTGAAAGGTTATGTTAAAAATATTTTAAATATTTAATATATTATTTTTTAAGAAATTTATCTCATTCCTTTTATAAATATTAATTTTTTAATAATATTTTTCAAAAACATCTAATTTGAATAATAAATATTAATATTTCTAACAAATATAATATTCGGATTTTTTATATAAAAATTAAAGAAATTATTATCACTATTTTCCTTCCTTTATAAAATTATTAAATATTAATTTTATAAATATAAATTATTTATTATAAAAATGTAAAAAATTTATTTTAGTATTTTTCTTTTAGAAATAAAAATTATTATAAAATAATATATTCAATAATAACTATAAATATAATAATTTTATAGATTCTTTTATATTTAATTAAAATTTTAAAAATAATTTTATTAATAATGATAAAATTATTATTAATCCAAAATTTTATATTAATAATATTATTAATTTTAAATATAATAATTAATTTATAATACAAATAAAAAAAATTAAAATTTTATTATTATAGATACCTGATGGAGAGATCAAAACCCTCAGATGGAACAACAGTCGCAGGATCGTGTTCCAGCACAACAAAGAATTACACCACCTACCAAACCACGGGTCCCATTACTTGTCAATGGAGTTGCGAACTCAGACTCTGGTTGACTTCAAGATGTGGAGGTGCAATACTTGGATGACACGTTTCCATTACACATTCTTAACACATCTGGACATCCATCCTCCTCCCGTCTTCCAGCCAAAGATCGATTGTCTCTGCCTCAGGAGTCCCCTATTAGGTCTCTTAGCAGCGATAGACGCCATCTAGCTGCTAATCTTTTAGACACTCTAGATAGTGTAGAGAATGATCAAGAAGATCAGGAAGCACTCGAGATTGAACCTGCTACAAATTCTAGGAAGACCACGTCAAATGCTGTTGGGAAGAGGAAAACATCAGAAAAAATCCCACCTAAAAAGAGAGTAATACGAGCCCCTCTTCAGGGGATCAGCTTGAAAAAGAGACGTGTTACAAATGCCCAGAGTTCTCCACGCAGTAAAGCTAAAGGCGTTGTAGCCTCATCGACAGGAACAACTATCCCAACTGCAGGGACGAGAACATGTAACCAACAACGATCAAGCCCCGCAATCAATCTTATCCCGGCCATGACTCGAAGAGGGATGGATTTTCGGTCAGGGCAAAACACTCTTCCTTAGACATTATGGCGTGGAACTGTCAGGGGAACAAAAGCACCCCTACAGTTCATCGTCTGCGGAATATCCAAGCTAAATATTCCCCAGACATCTTGTTTCTGATGGAAACGAAAAACAAAGACGAGAACGTATTCAGCCTCTTCGAAAAGACTCCCTACTCAAACCACTTCACAGTTCCACCTTCAGGTCTAAGTGGAGGGCTCTTGCTATCATGGAAGGATCATGTTGACATCGAAGTTTTGGAGTCCTCTCCAAGCTTCATCGATACCAAAGTGGTTACTGGACCGGAGAATACCTTTGTTACCTTTATCTATGGGGTTCCTAGACAAGAGGATAGAGCTAGTCTATGGGAGAAACTTACTTTGCTAGGAAGAGGACGAGATGAAGCCTGGCTCATAACAGGGGACTTTAATGATCTCTTGGCTAATGAAGAAAAAGTGGGAGGTCCATCTCGGTGGGAAGGTAGTTTTTTGCGTTCCGAAGCTTTATCACCCAATCCGGACATTTGGACTTACAACATACAGGCAATCATCTCTCGTGGAGGGGAACCCGCTACAATCAAAGCTTGATAGAGCGTTAGCTAATTGTAGCTGGTCAGAATTGTTTCCTTCTTCTTATTGTGAGTACCTCAGGTTTGAGAGTTCTGATCATCGACCTTTGTTGACTCATTTGGATAATAAGCAAAAGAGGAAAAGAAACCTATTTCGTTATGATAGACGGCTTACTTGCAAACCTGAAATTAAAGTGTTAGTCCAAGATAACTAGATGCAAGGCAAGCTCGATTCTGTCCTATTCCGCCTATGCCGTGTTCGTCAAGAAATTATTAAATGGTCCAAGGATCAGAATCAACACAACAATAAAAACATTCAGAAGCTGCAGCAGGACCTTGATGCAGCACTCTCTTCTCCAATCCCATACACTGATCTTATTGGAATGCTGACATCGGAATTAAACAAAGAATACACTGCAGAGGAAAGCTATTGGAGACAGAGAAGTAGAATCATGTGGCTCCAACATGGTGAAAAAAACACCAGCTTCTTCCACGCTGTAACAAGGGAACGAAAAGCAGTGAACAAATTCTCGGTGATTGAGACTCAGCAGGGGACACCGGTCTATGACGAGGAGCGAATCGCCTCAACCATAGCAAGCTATTACAACTCACTATTCACCTCAACCACTGATGGTGACCCTCACATAATAAACGACGTTATCCAACCCTGCATTTCGGATAGCATGAATGCGACCCTGATCTCTATCCCTGATGACTTGGAAATCAAAGTAGCAGTTTTTGCCATACATGGAGATAAAGCTCCGGGACCTGATGGTTTCTCTGTAAATTTCTACCAAGGTTTTTGGGATGTAGTAGGGGAGGAAGCCTGCCGAGACGTTAAATCCTTCTTCACTAGTGGTTCTTTACAGCGACGCAACAATGAAACCCACGTGCGGCTTATACCAAAGATCAAGAACCCGAAGACTATTTTGAACTATAGGCCAATTGCTTTGTGCTCAACACATTATAAAATCATAGCCAAGATTCTTTGTCGACGCCTCAAACCTCTTCTATCTGAGATCATCTCCTCCCCCCCCCCCCATCAATCTACTTTTGTGGCAGGTCGTTCTATTACGGACAATGTATTGATAACTCACGAGATACTTCATTACCTCCGTACATCAACGGCAAGGAAACATTGTTCTATGGCCGTTAAAACGGACATGAGCAAGGCCTATGACCGGCTGGAATGGAGTTTCTTGAGGAATGTTTTAAATCGGTTTGGTTTTCACCCAACTTGGATTGAATGGATCATGTGTTAGCACTGTGTCGTACTCCTTTCTAATCAACGGTGGTGCTAAAAGATATGTTGTCCCGTCTAGTGGGATCCGGCAAGGTGACCCCTTATCGCCATACATCTTCATTTTATGCTCAGAGGTTTTGTCGGGTCTGTGTCGCAAAGCACAGGAACAATGAAAGCTCCAAGGCATTAAAGTTGCAAGAAACGCCCCAGCCCTGAATCATTTACTCTTTGCAGATGATACTATGTTTTTCAGCAAAAGTGATCCGAATACCTGCGATGAACTGGCCTTAATCCTAAGAAGATATGAAGCAGTATCTGGAAAAAGTATCAATCTGCTGAAGTCGGCTATCACGTTCTCAGCAAAGACTCCTATAACAGTGCGTAGAAAAGTAAAAGAGATCCTAAAAATCGAAGGAGAGGGTGGCATTGGAAAGTACCTAGGGCTCCCCGAGCATTTCAATAGAAAAAAGAAAGATATCTTTGCGGGGATTGTTGATAGAATCAGGCAACGCTCACACAGTTGGACTACTAGATTCCTCAATGAGGCAGGAAAACAAGTTCTCCTCAAGGCGGTCTTAGCGGCAATGCCGTTATATACAATGTCTTGCTTCAAAATCCCGGCTTCTCTCTGTAAACAAATCCAGACTGTTTTGATGAGATTCTGGTGGGATAGTAAACCTAACATCCAGAAGATGGCTTGGGTGTCTTGGACAAAAATGACGCTCCCAAGGTCAGCGGTGGACTGGGGTTCAGAGAAATTGAGCAGTTCAACGAAGCGCTATTGGCAAAATTTGCTTGGAGAATTCTAAAAAGCCCCCAATCCCTATTGGCACAGACTCTGGTTGGCAAGTATTGTCACACAAAACCGTTCCTAAGTGCAACTGCCCCCAAGAATTCCTTTCACGAATGGCGAGGCATATTAGGGGGGAAGGAGGTTTTGCTCAAAGGGAATTGGTTGGGTAGTAGGTTCAGGATCATTGATTAATGTCTGGACGGAACCGTGGATGGCAATCAATCAACCGCTAACCCCCATTGGCCCCCCTACTGATACAAACAGAAATTTATTGGTTGCGGACCTCATTCATCCCCAGACAGGGGAATGGAACATCGAAGCTATCAGAGACCACTTACCTCAGTATGAAGTTCAGATAAGAACTCTACCTCTCAGTCAATTTAACATGGTAGATGAGCTTGTGTGGCTCCCGGAAAAATCTGGTGTTTATTCAACCAAAACTGGCTATGCGCTTTGCAAGATTAATGCTGGGGAAATGAATCTCTCCTTTAACTGGAAGAAGCTGGTCTGGGGAGTTAAGACGTCCCCTAAGCTTAAACAGTTTCTCTGGAAGTTAAAAAACAACACCATACCAGTGGGAGAAAATCTCAGGAGACGTGGTATTGAAACTGAGGGCACCTGTAAACGTTGCGGCATAATTGAAACAGAGAGACATGTCTTCTTCCAGTGCCCATTTGCAACGCGAGTCTGGGATTCCATCCCCACCATGCGCAAATCAAACCCTACAGATATGTCCTCTCCCGCTTCAATACTCCTCGCCTGTAACCTTATGATTAACCTTCCACCAACGGGATTAAGTGCTACTGAACTCTACCCATGGGTTCTTTGGTATCTATGGATTGCAAGAATAAACTGTTGTTCGAAAATCTGATTATGACTGAACATGATGTGGCAACTATAGCAACAAAAGAAGAAAGATTGTGGCAAGCAGCCCAACCTGGAAAGTTACCGCCATCATCCGCCCCTATGAACAACAGTAGAGTACCACAGCCATGTGGTTTGACACAATCAACTAAATGTTTTGTGGACGCTGTTTGGGATGCAACCACAAAAGGTGGAGGCTTCGGTTGCATATTCAAGGATCCTTTCAACAACATCACCTCTCATCAAGTTTCAGGAAACCGCTGCATCATCGGCTCTGCCTTCATTACAGAAGCTTTAGCGGTTAAAACTGCTCTCCTACAAGTAGTTCACTTGGGATTACGAACGTTGACTATCTGGTCAGATTCACAGTCTCTCATCTCATCTATCTCTACAAATAAGAAGATCATTGAAGCGCAAGGTGTACTTTTTGATATCGAACATTTGCGTTCTCTGTTTACCTCTATCTCCTTTCACTTTGTACCAAGGCTATACAATGCCGAAGCTGATGGCCTAGCCAAGCTGACATTGTTGACCATCCAAAACTCTTTTTGAGTGTTCTAATCTAATTGAAGGTTTGTTCAAAAAAAATGGAAAAGAAGATAAATGTGAAGTTTCAAAGATAATCATGAAGATCGATATGATAAGGAAGATTTCTGTAAAAAGACATGCTCTATTCAGGGGCGGAAAAGGAAAGACAGCTGACATAGGAGGCGTATATAAAGAGAGCAAAGCCAAGGAGCACGAGGAAAAAAAGAAAAATACACAGAAAACTTATCATTTAGAGCAATTTAGGCAATTTTCGTTTTTGTTATTGAGTTGCAACTTGACTAGGTGCGAATTTTAGTTCCCACAATTTACACACTCGATTTCTATAACCAAAAGAAAGTTAAAAAACCCTAACTTTCCTTGAGGTCCCAGGTTTCTGCTGAGTCAACGACAAGTGGTTAAAAATATGAAAAACATACAAAGTAAAATAAATCGAAAAGAGAGCAAAGTAAGGATGTTTTTATCCTGAATTTGTGTCTGAGAGCAGCGATCATACAATAAGTCCTAAGAACCTCGGCTTCAAGAGTTTCCAGCGAGATCTATAATTCTAATCACCTAAACTTCGAATCTAGTTGAGTCGTAGCTCGCTGACAAAGTAAAAAATTGCCTAAATTTGCACTAAGTGCTAAATTTGCTATGAATTTTTCTATCCCTGCTCTCTGTGCTTTGGCTCTCATTATATATGTCTCCTAGGTTGGTCGTCTTTCCTTTTTCGCCCATGATTCGAGCCTATCTCATTGCGGAAATCTTTCTTATCCTTTCGATCTTCATGATTATCTTCGGAACTTGACATTTATCTTCTTTTCCATTTATCTTCTATGAAAATCAAGTAAATTGTCATTGTAGTTTGGGATCATTCTCGTATAAATTTGTAAGTGGGTTTTGGCCACGTTTTAGATCTTCTCGAGCCATTTTTTGACTTAAACTTTTTTACTATTTCTTTCAGAGAAATCACCATCAGTACGATATTGGTACCATAGGAGGATGAAAATCAATTGTATAGTCGAGATAACAATGGTGTTAAGTTAATCGTGATCGTTTCATATGATTGATTCGAGATTTTACGAGAAAACAAGTCTCTGCTATTTTTATCGTACAACATCAACGGTAATTCCAATCGAGATGAAACAAGAGCCAGTTTGATCAAGACAAAGTGAGGTTGGTGCCTCATGGCGAAAAAGACGAGCCAGAGTCGTCGCCCTCTGGCTACGAGACACGGAGAATATGGTCTGGTTATCTCCGCGTCTCGCTGCTAGTGGGCAATGAATCTGGCTCATCCTCTTCGCCAACTGCCGACCAGACTATCTTCTCTGCGTCTTGAGGATGTGTCGGAGTCGTCGCCCGCTGGTGAAGAGACGCAAAGAAGATGGTCTGGTCGCCAGCTGGCGACCATGGTTCAACGGTTGGGGGTGAGATGAACTGGAAACAATAAGACATGAGAAGTCGAACGCGGCTTTTTCGTTTTATCGTTTTTGGAGTTATTTATTTGAGAATTGAGTATGTCTTTCGTGAAATCTTGATTCTTAAACTTGATTTTCAAACTTAAGAAATTTTACGTTCTTTATTTAAAGAAGAAATATGTTTATGCGAGTTATAGACATTGATTCTTGTAAACGATTTTGACCCCAACAGTTGTTTATATATTCTTATTCAAACAATTAGATTAGATTACTGATAAAAATATTTTAGTTAGTGTTATAAAAATAATTTAAAACACAAAAAATAAAAGCTTATGATCAGTTATAAATACAACGTATTCATGACAGGAAAAGCTCATGACAACCATTTACAATTAAACAAAAAAAAAAAAACAAGCCATGTTTTTTAAGAAGAAAAATTAATTATTTGTTTTAAAACTTTATTGTCAAATACCAGTAATCTGTCACTACAAGAATGGTTAAGCCGCCACCGTAACCAATAGAAAACATAAACAAGATAAATGCTTATAGTATATGATTATAAAGTTGTGAAAGCAAAAGTACAGTAAGAAAAGTCTTGCGAAAATGTTCTGTTCGCAATCAAGTACAAATCCCCTGCCCCGAGATACACGGTAAGTTTTTAAATCGGCTTGCCAATCATTGGTAAAACGAATTCATATATCTCCGATTCAGTCTTCTTTCATCAAAGTCTTTCTACCCAAAGGTATCAAAACTTACTATCCGGCTTTGATACCTAAAAAAGACTACAGCTCGAGAAACAAGATACCCATATTCGCGCAATGTCATTTATTAACGTCATCTCCAAACTCATTGCAAACAGGCTGAAAACATCCTCCGGACTTCATCTCTTTGAACCGGTCAGCATTTTTCAAGGCAGACTGCTTATTGAAAATCTCCTACCTAGCTATCGGATGTGTCAAAACTATACAAAGACTCGTCTAAGCCTTGCTATGAAAATAACTCCCAAGGCGTTCGACTCGTTACAATGGAGCTCATCCTGAAAACGCTCGAGGCTTTAATTTTCCACAAAAATTCATTCATTGGATATCCCTTTGCATCACCACGGCTTTCTTTCTCGATTCAGTTGAATGGTGAACTTGCGGTTACTTCCAAAGTGAAAGAGGTCTTCGACAAGGGATTGCTCTCTCGCCATATCTCTGTAATATGCAGATGTTCATCCTAAGCTGCTGGACAAGCGCACAAAGACATAAATCGGTTACCATCCTAAGTGTAAGAATTTAAACCTTACACACTTAAGTTTTGCGGATGATATCATGATATTCACGGATGGTTTGGTAAGATCAGTGGAAGGAATCGTGGATGTGTTTGATTATTTTGCCAAAATCTCAGGCTAAGAATAAGTATGGAGAAATCAACAATTTATTTATGCGGGAATTTCAGAGCAAGAAAGAGAGGAACTAATAACAAAATTTCAGTTTGCTTCTGGAACGTTGCCGGTGCGCTACTTGGGTCTGCCGTTGCTCACCAGAAGGATACAGGCAGGTGACTACCAAACGCTTGTCGAACAGCTAAGGAGCCGTATTACTAGGTGGACAAACAGATTCTTATCAATGGCTGGGAGGCTGCAGCTTATCCGATCAGTAATATGGAGTGTCAAAATTTCTGGATGTCGGGTTTCAAGCTACCAAGCCAATGTTTAAAGGAGATTAATAGTCTATGCTCTGCTTTTCTATGGTCAGGTTCCTACCCTCAACACAAAGAAAGCAAAAAATCTCTTGGGACAATGTATGCTTACCGAGGAAAGAAGGTGGTCTTGGACTTAGGTCTCTCAAGGAAATGAATAAGGTACTCTCTCTGAAACTGGTTGTAGCGATTTCTTTCCTCTCAATCATCGCTCTGGTCCAGGTGGATACACACAAACTTGCTCAAGCGAGATACCTACTGGACAGTTAATAATACCACGGCTGCGGGTTCATGGATGTGGCGAAAGCTGATAAAATATAGAGACATTGTCAAACTCTTTCACCGAAAAAAGACAGGAAATGGAAACCAAACTTCTTTTTGGTTCGATCATTGGTCCTCACTAGGATGTTTATATGATCTCACTGGAGCCCGAGGTTGCATTGATATGGGTATCCCATTGAATGCCACTGTCTCACAGGCTTTCCGGCGACGCAGACGAACCACCGGAACCAGATTTTCAAATACCATAGAGATTGCTTTGGAGGAGAAACAGAACAATCTAACGAATGCAGAGGACTACTCGGTGTGGAAGAGCTCGTCAAGCAACTTACAAGTCAACTTTCAGCACAAGAAACACTTGGAAACTTCTTCACCAAGTAGGGATCCACAGCTGAATGGAGTAACGGCGTCTGTTCAAACATCACACTCCGAAATACGACTTCTTAACATGGCTGGCCATAAACAACAGACTCTCAACAGGTGACCGTATGCATCAGTGGAATGCAGGAGCTAGTTCTGCCTGCATCTTCTGTAACCAACACGAGACTCGAATCACATCTCCTTCTCCTGCAAATTTTTCGGCAGCAGTTTGGCAATGTTGATGAAAGACCTCTTGGAAACTAGGTACACGACAATATGGGAGGAGCTGCTTGAGCTCATGATGGATAATACTCTTGGTATGATAAAAAATTTTCTTATACGTTATGCGTTTCAGTGCACCATTCACACCTTATGGCGCGAAAGAAACAACAGACGGCATGGGGCAACGGCGACTCCTGTCCGAATCCTAGTAAAGATGTTGGATAGGCAAATCAGAAACCAATGCCTATCTATTCGAAAGACAGGGGACCTAGCTTACGAGGCAAACTTGACCACTTGGTTGAGCACAAGATAATCCTAAGCACCACAAAAGAGCTTCATCCTTATGTTTTAAGTTTATATTTTCATACTGTTTGATTATATGTAGCACTAGATGCAAACAATGTTTACTTTTTTGGAATTAATTTAACAAATATTCAAAAAAAAAAAAAAAAAAAATGTTCATCGCAGTTGTAAAAAATTCGTACCGAATTCTGAGAATCATTAGCTGTTTCAGCAAAGGATTGGTTTGAAAAGTAAACCTCTTGGGGGCTACTACTAACTCAATCATCATGTCTTTATATTAAATATCTATTTTTAAATTGTAAATGATACCAAAAATACGTCTTAGTGGACTATATTATTGCGAAACGCCTTATCTAATCATGAAGTAAATTTTGTTACGTTATCAACGTTTTTCTCCGATAAAGGATACTGGACTAATTAAGAGAAATGGTGATCTCTTAATGCTTCATAGATTAGAGTTCAAACTAATCATGTATAAAATGCACTGGCTTGCTCATTACGTCTTAGTACTTCCAGTTTCTTAAGTAGTAAACGAAAGAACATGGGTTGCCGACTTGCTGTAGAGAAATATTGAAAAGAAAAAGATAGGTTTAAAGGGTACACGCCTTTTTCTTTCTTAATCTTATTTTAAAGATAAAGATTAAATTCCAAACCATTATCGTTGTGTCGACAAGTGGTGAAAGCCTAAGGGGGGTTTATTGGCAACTGAATTTTGAGGAGTTATAAATTCTAAGATTCTATTGTTATTGGTGCATGGATTATTAAAATCTTAGTAAAATCTATTGTTATTGGTTTGGAGATTTTTAACTCTATTTAAAATCTTTTGTTATTGGAAAAGTTTATGTATCACTGATTTTATAATTATATTAAACTCTACTCTTATTGGGAAGTACATTCTCTATATTTTTACTCATGAGAACTCAACTTTGAAAATAACCAAGCTATACTCTAAGATTTTAAAATCTGTGTAACAAAAACACACACATACAAACACACAAAAATATTATCATTTGTTTTATAGTTCTTAAAACATAATCTAGAGCACAACTTCAGTTACGTTAGTTCTGGCAAGCTCGCGGATATTGTTATCATTCTAACCTCATGAGAAATGTTAACAAAAATATACATATGTACTCGAAAGATCACGGTAAAGTCGATGAACATGATCAATACCAGTGACCCTTTCTCAGAAGAGGTGCTATTGTTCCAAACTCAACTTCTTTCTAATATATTTATATGTATGTATATACTTACTACAGTTTTTCCAGTTCCATTAGAGGACAAATCAAGCATATTTTTTAAAAATTGTATATAACACAAACGTGATATATGCAATATGTATCAATTATGTGACGATATATATGCTTTACATATTACATCAAAAAAAAATTAGAAAAATTATAGAAAACTTGTGCGTATTATCTTACAAGGAATTTTTTTTTGTGAAAAAAGTATATATGGAAACTATAAAATCAATAACAATCAATGAAAATCAATACAAAATATTTGATAGAAGTTCACAAAGTACTTGTTTAGTCTACTTATCTTCTTAAAATCACTCAACTTTTAAAATCATCAAATTCTACATAAATTCTGGTTCCAATAACCCCCCCTAATATTATATTGGTAAATAAATGTTCAGAAATTGCATCCTATACACATAAAAACATAAATTCACAAACTAACTAAAGTTACTATTTTCTATTTCTATCTCTTTTTTGTTTTTTTTTCCAAAATCTAATCTTTTCTCCAAAATCTAAATTTTTTTCTTAGTTATTTGGCAAATAAACCCATAAATGTTTAGATATAGAAAGTGTCACTGTGTATATGTAGTTGATTGATGACTTGGGTCCTTGCAAAAATAAACATCAGGAAGAATACAATAATAACAAATTAATATATATTCCCTCTGTTTCATATTAATTATAATTGTAGAGAATTTTTTTTACTACAAAATAAATGTTGTTTCCGACTTTTGATGTATAATTTATTAATTTTATATTATAATTTTTTTTGTTTAAAATATGGTTAGGTATATAAATAATTATATTTTATATAAAAATATATAAAATTAATTATTTTTTAATTTGTGTGTATAAAACTAAAATGATATTTAAAATGAGAGAAAGGGAGTATATGTGATTATGGTGGATACGGGTGTTCCAAAATAAATACAATTAAAAAAATTGTGACTATAGATATGGATATGTGAGCATTATCATGGGGATAGGATCTTCTCAAAGGTTATGAACTAATTTAAAATTAATAATTTTCTATAATTTAGTTAAAAGTTAAATATTGAATACAAAAATTTATATTAACCACTAATTAACATGTGTCATGAAGTATCTTATTAATTATTGTTGAGATTCCGCTGTACATAACCTTTATCTGACACCCACTTATCTAACATTTTCATTTTTTACTATGCAGAACCTGCCCTAATACCTCAGATGGGATTGCCCTCAGTACCCGTCTGTATTACGAGTTTGTAGAAGAATATTTTTTTCTCATGTTTGTTTGAATGACAACTCATGTAAAAAATAAAATTCGACTTAATATATATATATATATATTATATCACATATCACAACCTCAAAAATTTCTGTTTATATGTCAGAAACTAAATATTGATATCAGTTGTCCAAAAATCCAAAATCTTTTTGCACCCAATACAAATAATCAGATCCTAACGTTCGTATACATATCAAATAAAGACAACTCAGTTTCATGGGTACCTAATATCTATCCTTAATCCATCTATACTATGGATACAGTCAACTTGTTATAAAAATCTCCGCAGTTAAAATGCTCAATCTGAAACTAAATTGTCAATTCAATACCACCGAGAACCTTATTTATGTATTGCAAAAATACATAACGTGTCTAAAGTCAAAGTATTGACAAAAGTTATGGTAAACAAGAGCGTGGAAAATTTAAAATCTCAATTCATTGTGATTACGATGAAAAGAATCTTGGACATTTTTGTACACACACATACGTTTAACTAGATATATATTTAGCCTTGGTCTAGTCTCCCATGGATGAGGTATTAATTGTCTAATTTTGGTAATGCAACGTGTTCAAAAGTAGAGTCACATAATTTGGAGATAAATTCTGAGAGCGTATAAGTTAATCAGTCGTCTGCCGATTACCAAACGTTGGACCTCGACAACAGAATATAAATAGCAATATCCCTAAGATTCAAATTCGTATAGTTTAAACAAAATTCATTTAACAACCAATCGAGTGTGAACACAAATAGTTAATGTATATGTTAAACTTAACAGGCTTCTATATTACGCACTAAATCTCTAATTGACCGGTGAGATAAAGAAGACCCCGTAAACAAATATATTATTGAAAGAATTAGTATAAAAAGATGGAAATTAGTGGAATAATGGTCATGTTATTTATAATATCCGTGACTATTTTGGTGACAGGACAATAGCACCAAACCCCATCTTGTTATACGAATCTATGATTTATCATGCCCTACGTACTATTGCGACTTTAGTGTTCGATACGGTTTTGTTCTACAACGCGTTATAGAACCCAACAAACATATTTATGTTGACATTTCTTATTTTATTTGATCAAACACAAAATTCATACTCTATGCTCATAGAATATCATTTTACTTCTTAGAATTTAGCACCAGGCAATAATGATTCTTTCGGAAAATCTATGAAGTAGACTTCTAATCATATTCCAAAGTCAGCTCTTACTTATATAAACTGTCAACATATCCAAGTTGAATAAGTAAAAAATCCAAAATAGTTGAACCGATAAACTCTGTAGTAAAATGCAAAAAACCTGGAAACCAATAACCGAATAAAATTGGATTTATTTATAATCCACTGTATCAAAATAATTTCGTTTGTTATTGCTTATTTTTTTTTTAAACTAATATAATAAAGTTCATATAAAAGAATGCTGCTACAAATAAAACCTTAACATGTTTTATTTTATATTCTTATACAATTTTTGCTTATAGATCATTAAAGTCAATATATGTGAATTTACATATACTCTTTAAATTGTGCTTATAGATCTTTACAAATTATATTTTCTTACCACAATTTGGTACTCTAGTAGTAGGCGGAACGGAAAATGGACATTGATCCATTTAAAATCTCAGAGAGAGAATTTAGCCGATAAACTACATTGTTATTTGAAGATTAGTTGGACTTAAGAACCGGGATGTTTCAAGTTAATAGTTGTGTTTTTCTTTTTATTTATATTAAATTTTTGTTTGATTATTATTTTTATAATTTCAGCTATATTCGCAAAATCTGAAAAAGATAAATAATAATACATATCGATTTATGTATTAGTTTTTATTAAATTCAACTAACCAGATCAATTTTGGTCGATTTGTATTGATCCAATGACCCCAAAACTTTTCTGGTTCCGTTTTCAGTCTTGTTTACCAAACACCAACGATAATCTGTTCAAATATTTAAAATATAGATCTTCGAAACTGCATGCATAACTCTATATTTATGTGATTCATTCTTTTCCAAATTTAAACAGTCAAGGATGACATGCTTTCACATTATTACTATTTTCTATTTTACATTAGTTTATACTTTATCAGTTTATTGATTAGGCGACATATAGCTTGGCAACCACTTTCTTTCTTCAGCTCTCTGCTTACTTGTAAATTACATAAATGTATATATCCTATACATATAGATATATGGTAGTATTTATAAGGGGCACACACCATTAAATAAATGTGTTTAGAACCTAAAATCAATTGATGATAAATAAATTAGTTCATTTATTTTATTTAAGATTTCTTTCAATTTTCGATATATTATTGTTATCTTTAACATGTCCCTTCGAAATGATGAAAATTTTAGGATGAATCTCGCAATATTTAAGCAATAATTTATGGGTCAACTTTGGATTACATCAACATAGATCAAACTAGATTATTTGGATCGGACTTTGTTACCATGTTAAGATAGATGAATTTCTAACCTAAAACTAATTTATAAAACAAAGTCTCTCACATCGATTATCGAAAGAGATCATTAGTAATATATAAGATATATAAGATATATAAACTAATTTACTTATTACCAATTGTTTTTAAGTTAAAAATTTATCTAACTTAAAATGATATTATAATGGGCATACACTCTGACCCACTAATTCAATCTGAAAAATGGCTCCATCATCCCATTAACTGATGACCCACAAAACTCAGTTTTACCAAAAAAGAAATTGTTTTGGAAGAGATTAATTAACTGTGGAAATTAATAATTGTAAATATCATTATCTCAAGAGAAGATATTAAAGATAAAATTTCACATTGAAAATAAAAAAGAGACTTAAGTAATATATAAATAACTTGAACCACATCGCTTTATCACCAAGATTCGAGTCCCTATATGGAAAAATCTACTAATTTCAAGAATCATGTTAAATAGCCCCCAAGTATATGACTTTCTTTTTAATGTATGATTTATTCTGATCATCCATTAATTAGCATTGTGAACCAATAAACAGTATCTAGCTATACCATGCACTATTTTAAAACTGCATGCGTCCATATTAGAGAAGGCGGTATATATTTTATGTTAGTCTTGAAAAACATGATTTTTAAGAAGAAAAAAAAGAGAGGAAACGTCCACTACGTATAAACACGTACCAACATTTTTATGCAACTTTTTTTGTAACTTTTATGCAATTTTTTATGCAATATTTTTGGTCTGTATCCACATTCTTTTTGATAAAAAAGTTAATTATCTGTATCTGAGAACAGAACACCTCGATCTAGTCACTTGAGTTATTCTTATTAGCATCTTTATAAACAATAGTTGAGGAAGATATAGTTTGTGACAAACGGGCAAAATAAACACTCTTTCATAAGGGAAGATAGTTATTGCATTAACTGGCATATCAAACGTATGGTTATACTATTGCATATAAAAATTAATTACATTAGGAAAGAATTACTCCATAATGTGTGTTTATGAGATCCTAGCAGCGTTCACAGTTATATCAGGTATTAGGTTTAGTTAAGATCAATTGATGTTATCCAGCTAGTAGGGCCAAAGAACTAGATGATTAATCCATCATAATTTCTCTAAACGTTACTATTTTGTTTGGTAACAAAAGAGAGAGTTTAATTCCTTGGCCTATTTCCTTGACCCGTATACTTTGAACAAAAACTTCCATTCAACTTAAGTGTGTGTGAACGCGTTAGTCAACTTGCATGACATGACCTATTTGACCCGGTCAGATATTATCATTATTTTTGGTAGTTTTACATTCATGGAGTTGTTAACTGGACAAAAAAAAAACTTCCGCTTTTCCGGATGATTTTTTTCTCAAAACCCATCAGATGTTGGTAAATTCGAAACTAGATTTGAAAATGAAAATTGTGCTAAGTGATATTTAGAGTACATTTTATCATTAGAAGATCAATATTCTAAATTATTTATAAACGAAACATATCAATGATTTATATAGATGATTCTAATATGACATTTCAAGAGAAATTTCAGTACACATTCAACTATAACCAAATTACGAAAGAAGCAAACCCGTACGACAATTTACTTTTTATTTTCAAATTTGGATGTTATATTATTTTGTCAACATTTTCATGTTATATACAGTATATTATATACTATATTGGAAAAATTTAGGCTCTGTTCATATATTTTCTTAAAAATGAAAAACTAATCAAAACTGAAACCTCAAAGCTAAACTAATTAAAGCCAGTTTTCTATAACTTATGTCTCCGATTAACAACACATTTAGGTTTAGGTAGATGACGTATCATGGTAAATGTTATAAAACTAGAACTTTCAGTTAATTAAAGAATCGAGGAATAAGTAAATGAAAGCATTCCGAATTCGATCTTCCTGCTACGAAAACTAAGTCACACTGTTTTATTTACTACGGTTGTGGATACATCCGTATGAATACCCGGGAAATGACTTGTCGTGGGCTGTACCTCCCACCCGAAAATTTAGTCTGTGTCTTTAATAAACTCAGATTTAACCTTTATTTCTTCAAAAAAAAAAGTAAATGAAAGCATAGACTTTCTAAATAAGGACATGGCATCATAGTGTATACACCAATTACAAGAAATGAATGTGCTTAGCCCTAAACAAGATTACTACTTTTTTTAACAAGATTACTACTTTTTTAACAAGATTACTAATTTTTTTTAACAAGATTACTACTTTTTTTAACAAGATTACTACTTTTTTTTAACCAGATTACTACTTTTTTAACAAGATTACTACTTTTTTAACAAGATTACTACTTTTTTTAACAAGATTACTACTTTTTTTAACAAGATTATTACTTTTTTTTTACAAGATTACTACTTTTTTTAACAAGATTACTACTTTTTTTTAACAAGATTACTACTTTTTTGTTAACAAGATTACTACTTTTTTTTAACAAGATTACTACTTTTTTTTTAACAAGATTACTACTTTTTTTTAACAAGATTACTACTTTTTTTTAACAAGATTACTACTTTTTTTTAACAAGATTACTACTTTTTTTTAACAAGATTACTACTTAGACTAAAGAAGTTTAAGTTTAGTGAAAAAAGTAAAGAACTTTTACCAAAGAGAAAAATAACGAAATTACGAAAAGACTTTTCACGAGCAGATATAGATAAAACAGTCAACGTATATTCCACCCAACGTTAATTTTTGTTTCGTCGTGTACAATCGTAAGATTTTCTAAAAAAATGTACGTGTGGGTTCACTATATCGCCACTTGTTCGTCTACCCGACGACTTTTTTTAACTCGGAACTTCACTTACACACATATCTCGCCATCACAATTCTACGCACATCTTTTATAATATTTTGTGGTCTTTACAAAAACATATCATTCGTTCCCACATGCAATATAATATATGCATGTACAACATACTTTTTGACTATGGTGTCAATAACCAAAACACACACCGCAACACATCTCTCTCTCTCTCTCTCTTCTCTCTCTCTTCTCTCTCTCTTCTCTCTCTCTCTCTCTCTCTCTCTCTCTCTCTCTTCTCTCTCTCTCTTCTCTCTCTCTCTTCTCTCTCTCCTTCCTGGAAGCTGACGAAATGCTTTTGAGTTCTCCCACATGTCTTTCAACAAATTCAGTATAAATACTCAAAACCAGCCAGTTCTTCTCATGCTCATCAACAACATTTAATCATATAGCTAATAAATATTTGATAAGCACAATCTGTCTCGATCGTACCCACAATACAAACTTTTCATCAGTAATCAAAAGACATCATCGGAAGATGGGAAGAGCTCCATGCTGCGAAAAGATGGGACTGAACAGAGGCCCATGGACGCCTGAAGAAGATCAAATTTTGGTTTCTTTTATCCAAAAACATGGCCATAGTAACTGGCGAGCCCTCCCTAAGCAAGCTGGTATGAACAAATTTAAATTTACATATATATAGTCCAGTTCCCTAAGCAAGCTGGTATGAAATGATATAATTAAATTAAACTGTCTTAATGGTGGTAACTATTAATTACAGGTCTTTTGAGATGTGGAAAAAGCTGTAGACTTAGGTGGATGAACTATTTAAAACCTGATATTAAAAGAGGCAATTTCACCATAGAAGAGGAAGATGCTATCATTAGCTTGCACCAAATCCTTGGCAATAGGTATTACTACTCTACACTCCTCTACTTTTTACATATACATTTATACACCTATGTCTGTATACACTTAATAATTTCATCTAACATATATACAATAATCATCACAAAACATGTCTTGGTCCACTATAATACAAAAGTTAAGTATACAAGAATACAGTCTTTAAAGCGTTTTCTTTTGGTATCGTCTTTAGATGGTCAGCGATTGCGGCAAAATTACCAGGAAGAACGGATAATGAGATCAAGAATGTATGGCACACTCACTTGAAGAAAAGACTCGAAGATTATCAACCTGCTAAACCTAAGCCCAGCAACAAGAAAAAGGGTACTAAACCCAAATCAAACAATACTAAAAGCGAACCGGAGCTGGCAAGTTCGTCAACACCTTCTTTTGAAAGTTTGTTCTCAACATCACCTTCGGGGAGTGATGATGTTTCTTCGGTGACACTCATGAGCCACGAAGGCCATAGCAAAGAGGCTAAGATGGATAATAAATCGGGAAACATCAGTACAATAAATCAAGATCATTTCTCTTTCATAAATTTCGGAACAGACATCGACGAGAGCTTCTGGAACAAGACGCAACAAGAGTTTCAGCAACAAGAGTTTGATGTGATGCAACAAGAGTTTCAGCACTTAGGCTCCGTTGGTAATGAGATGGTTTTCGACAGTGAGATGGACTTCTGGTTCGATGTATTGGCGAGAACTGGAGGGTAACAAGATCTAATGGTGCACATACAAGGCTAAGAAACTCTTAGTTTTATTAAATCAGCCGTCGCGTTTCGAAAAGATTGTATTCATTTGTTTCTCCAAGATCGGATAGTTAGTTAGTTCAGTAATAATCAATGACAAATGATAAACTACAACGTACATTGCCATGTTAATGAAATAATTAACCGACAAACATTGGATGACATGCCAACAATAACGATTAATGTGTATTATTAACGTAGTATAGTAATACTCTGCTTTAATTGGTTTTCAAGTTCAACTATGGCGGAAAAGGAAAAGTTGATAACTAGTAATTAAATTATTAGAGAAGATTAGCTTGATAAACATAAGCATCAAACTCTAATGAAAACAAAAGAACTAATGAATTACTTTTAGATACATTTATTTTTCTCAATACCAGAATACATCTAGGATCTATACAAAATTAAGAGTTTTATACTATAATTAATATATTTAGTTTTTTTTTTGAAAAAGTCTGTATTTCTAGGTTTCAAATGGTTATTCTTTTCATACCAGGTAACACATATAAATACCGAAAAGCATTATAATTTTCATAGTCATCTTTTAGCAAATGCAAATAGAACAGTCTACCATGACCTGATTCTTACAAAATATTTTTTAATTGATGTATAAAGTATAACGTTAAATTTTGATTATGCTTCTAAATCTAGGGTCCATAATTTCAAAATAGAATTAAACTTACATAGATAGAATTATTGAATTTTAAAATTATATCATTTTTATTAAAATATACTCTTAAACATGATTTAAAAATAATTTGAAACGACATTAAATTCATTTTTGTACGTTATGTCTATTTCATTAATATCCGAATTACATTTTTAAATCTAAAAGAAATCTTTTATATTCTGTGTTGGTTATAGTTATTATTAAAAATGGCTTAGGGATAGAAGGTAGAAATTCCAAATTTTGTGGCAATGTTTATCCAGGTCTTTTATAGGGGTGGAATTATACTTATAATTTTATTTATTTATTTTTATATATTTTTGGCTAAAAAATATCTTTTATTTAAAAAAAACGTTTCTTAAGAACTTTTAATTAAAAGACATTCATTAAATATGCCATCAGATATTAAGAAAAAAATCCATGATGAAACTGATCCTCTGGAGAGATACTGCTATGCTTGTACTGCTAGTGAAGTGACAACTTGCACATGTAACATGGTTACATCGAACTAGACAACAACCAAAAATATATTTAATTAAGAGAATATGTGATGTGAGCCATGTTTAATGATAAAAGTTTAAATCTATTGTTGGAGTGGTGTTAAAATAGAAAAAAAAGAAGAATTTCTTTAAGAAAAATGGGACTAGAGCTCTCTTCTTTTAAATTGGATCATAAGAACGTCTTTAGTGGTGTATATCTATAATTAAGTTTCTAAACATTATTTAATTAATATTTTAAAATGATTCATTTGCGTAATTAAAATTACAGCATAAATTAAATTTGTACCAATGATAAATCGCCATGATCTCTTAATAATTTGAAAAATCCTTTAAGAAGGAACAATTATTTCCTTTTATTATCTCTCTTTCATACTATTTATTATTTTATTATTCTTTTATTATTATTTTGGAAGAAGAAACTTATGAAATAAACACCAATGATTTTCAAACCTCAGCGTTCTTCTAGTTTTTACCATGTTGGTGAGCGTTTTTAATAAGATCCCTTATTTCCATTTATTAGATGGTTAGAAGTATTTAGAGGGATGTGGGGCTGAGTGCAAGTGTCTACCGAGCACGAGTACCACAAATAAATGCATGACCTTGCCTGCAAGGATAAGTAGTAGATTGTGATATTGTTCATGTGACGACCTTATATCAAGAGATGTAAATCTATTACCAATAGTTATGTACAAAATATTAAGGATAAAAATTACGAACAATTTTGTTTCATAAATATATTTTTATATTTTATAGAATTTTATATTATTTAAGAATAGTAAATTATACTATTTAAAATAATAATTAAATTTATTTTATTACTATTGTTTTTAATTTATTAAAAAATAACAACTATAGATGATGCATTTATAATACAAATTAATGTATTTTAAATATATGTGAACACATAAAAAGGTGTGGAACAAATAAATTTATTTTTAGAACCTGAAAAAGCCAACATATAAAAATAATCAGGTTTCTAAACTAACAGGATTAAATGTTTAAATTGGTTTATAATTTAGTTATTTTATTAATTATATAAGTATTTTTGTTAGAGAACTGAAAAAGTGTTATTTGGAAAAGAATGAAGAAGAATGAAGAGAAAAGATAAACAAAAATAAAAAGAAATATATTGTGGTCGAAACTATAAATTTTAAAGGGCTTCATTTGCCAAAAATAAAAAGAGAGGAAATTTAGTTTCTTTAGAAAGAGATATATGAAGAGAAAGTAGGAAAAAGTAGATGAATTTTGGATAGTTAAAGCATCTTCATCATCTTTTTAGAAATATTTTATTCTAAAGAGGGGATCCATTTAAATAAGGGGATATGGGATGATTTTCCAATGAAAAAAAACTAGAAAGTTGGGAAGTTAAGAGCAATAGATATTTAGAAGGTAGGATATATAATATTTTGTATGCTGCTAGATACTTAAGGAGTTGTGTGATTCAAATACAAAATATGCATCCAAATGGTATATCTGAATAAAATACTGTAAATCTAAATTAAATTAATATATATTATTTCTATTTTATTGTTTATATATTTAATCAAGTTTTTTGGTTCCAAAATTATTGTAGATGGAGAAAACAAAGAAACTAATACCTGCAAGATCTAAAACTAAAGAAACAGGTTTTAAATTTGATCATGTCTAAGTCTTGATGAAAAATATTATAAAGTTTTCAAACAATGTAATATTTGTATTTTGATATTAAGAACGACCCGTCAGTCCTCCAAAATCATAATCTCTTGAATTTTCTCTATTTTTAATCAATTAAGCAGTGATGATGGTGGTTCAAATTCATCACAACGTTCTATTGGAACAAAAAATCAAAGTTGTTCTATTGGAACAAAGAAATCAAAAATCAAAAAGAAATGTGATGAAGTTAATAACTCATCTATGGACACTTTGGTTTCATCGAATGAAAAAAAATCCTAAATCAACTAAGAAAAAATATTATGAGATGATTTAATTACGCATGCAAAATAAAGACAAAAACTTAGCTTTAAAAGAAATGGAAGAAGAAAATAACATTTTGTTGACAATTTGAAATTCCATTGATGATAGTAACACTTGTCAGTTTCTCAGATCTGAACAAGCTAGAATCATACAAAAAAGAACACAACAAGATGATACTACTTCAAATTTGTATGGACAATATTTTGGTGATCTTAGAGGTTAATGCTCAAATTTACCTGAATATTAGATTGTAATGTATATTAATTTGTGTAATATTTTCAGCTTATTATGTAACATGTATTTTTCTATATAATATTATTCTTGTATTATGGTTTTTAATTTGAGATAAATTTCTTAAATGTAATATTATCATTCTGTGAAATAATATTTTAATATTATATTTTTATTAAAATATTTTTTTGTGTAAAATATTTATAAATATACTATTAGCGTGTGAAATTAACTTTATAAAAATAAAAGTTTTAATAGTTATATGCTATTATAATTATAATGTAAAAAGGCAACATAAATATTAAGTAAAAAATCATTAAACTTATTTAAATAGAATGACTATATTGAAAAGTGAGCTTTTTGCAAATTTGACTTAAAACTCAAAGTTAAGCACAAAACTATTTTTTTTGTTCTATTCACCCTACATGTTCACATTATTTACGAAAATGCCATTAATTTTTTTCTTTTCGAAAATGGTTTTTTTACTCTTTCAACCTCATCATCTTCAAGTATTGACAAGATTACCATTGTCATCAATACCCCAACCACCATGAACAACCAATTTGAAACTCTTAATGCACCTAAAATCGATTTACACTTTTTTTTTTCAATTGTTATGAACTAAAAACAACATCTCTTTCACTTTGTCTCCATATTCATCCAAAAGTCTCAAGTTTTTTATTCAATTTTTCTTATGGTTGGTAGAGCCATGCAATCATACTATTCTTGGTGGGTTACTTTCGTTTGAGGTTCTGGGTGGTTGGAGAAGACTCTGTGTGCTAAGGAAGTCATATCACTATGGAATTGATTTTTTTTAGATCTGTTCGCGTAGAAGACTTACCCGTAAGTCGTCTGGCTGTAGAAGACTTCCGGGTAAGTCGTCTAAGGTATTCCCTAAATTTTTTAACAAACAAAACTGGATGACTTACCAGTAAGTCGTCTAGGATAAAGGGGTTAGTTTTGCATTTGACCGAATTGTGACAGATATTTGACTTATCCTGAACGACTTACCAGTAAGGCGTCTCTAGGAATTTTTTTTTAGTATTTTATTAAAGCTAGACGACTTATCTATAAGTTTTCTCAGGTTACTTTTGCAATTGCAAAATAAAACTTAAATATCTATTTTTTTCCCAGACGACTTACTCGAAAGTCGCCCAGTCAGACGACTTGCTTGAAAGTCGTCCTTCTTAATTGAAAGTCGTCCACGATAAGCAAAGTCATCTAGATTTTTTTCCGAGATTCTGGTCAAACCTTGATTATCTCAGACGACTTTCTCGACAGTCGTCTACCTGGACAACTTTCAAGTAAGTTGTCTAGGAAAAGTTCAATATTTAAGTTTTATTTTTGAATTGCAAACTAACCTGAGACGACTTACTAGTAAGTTGTCTAGATTTTTTTTGACAAACAAAGCTGGACGAATTACAAGTAAGTCGTCCCATTTAAAAGTCAATTGCAAAGATGACCTGTTTGAACTACTTGCTAGTAAGTCGTCTATGTCTTCCAGACGACTTACCGTAAGTCGCCTGCGTCAATGTTTAGGAAACTTTCATTTTCTCTATGTTTACTAATGTGTTTTATTTTGAATTTTTGCAGATGATGCGTAAGTTACATGCAGTGTATGGAGAATGGTTGTTAAAAGATTGCTATTGAGATTTTGTGGTTGATAATTTCAAAGGAGTGAGAATATTTTTGTTGAGTGAAAGTTCGACACATGCTGAACTTGTTGCAATGACTCAAGAAGATTATTACCTGGACATAAGCACATAATCTGTGGAGATAACCTACTCATTACTAGCAGACATGATGCAGGCTCTAGACACCCTCTTATTCATGTTACAAGTGATAGACAAGTTCGAAACTTGCTCGAGATAACCAAAACACATAGAGTGTGACTTTGTGTATCAAGCCGTAACAAGGTGGAAACGGTTTCAGAGATGATGAAAGAAGATGATGAAGCTGATGAATGCTTTGAAGAAGATGATGATGATGCGGATTTGGTTGAAGATGAAAATCATGTTGGGGAGGAGGATGATGGGGAGGAGGATGATGGAGAAAAGGATGCTGATATCTCTATTGTTTCTGAAGCAGACGAGAACGGTGTGGATTACAATGTTTATGGAACTGTTAAAGATGAGGATGAGGAAGAAGAAGATGATATGTGTTTTAAAGAATTCAAAAAGACATATGCTATAGAAGGAGAAAGATCGAATGGTAACAATATCTATGTCAACCAGAGTTTTGTTGGCAAGGATGCACTGATTTCAGAGCTGCGGTTGACAACAATGAGGCGTAAGTTCATCTTCAAAATATATAAGTCAACGAAAACTATTTTTGTGGCAACATGTCGGGTTAATGGTTGTGGATGGAAAATCAAAAAGCGAGTGTGAAATATAGGACAAACACGTTTTGGGTAACAAAGTATGTGGAAACATATACATGCTCAGTGGGAGACCGAATCGCTCAGCGGAGACACTGTGCTCCGAAGTATGTTGGTAGGCTTTTCATTGATCGTGTTAGAATCATTGATAGGTTGAATCCGCAGCATATCACTGATGCAATGAAGAACATGTTTGGCATGACGCTTGATTACACCATTTCATACAGAGCACTGTTATATGCACAAACATTGGTGAGAGGATCAGCATAAGATGGGTATCTACGTCTGCCATCATATCTCGAGCAAATCTTCTTAGCAAATCCCGATTCTACCACGGCTATAGAACCTGATTCTATCAATAGATTTAGGTATCTATTTTTCTCTTTTGGAGCTTCTATCAAAGGTTTTAAGTATCAGAGAAAGGTCATTGTGGTGGATGGGACTCACCTAAGTGGGTAGTATGGAGGTGTTATGTTAGTTGCAGCCGCACAAGATGGGAATTTTCAGATATTTCCATTGGCTTTTGGGATCGTAGATGCTAAAGATGAACCTTCTTGGAAATGATTTTTTCACAAAACTGGCTAGTTGTGTATCAGATGAGCAGCCTCTGGTGATAGTCTCCGACCGGCATAAGACCATTCAAAGTGCGTGTGATAAGGTGTTTCCTTGGGCAACCCGAAGAATATGTTATTGTCACATTCAAGATAACATTGTCAAAAAGTATAAAGGAAAACATCACTTGTACTTGGTGAAAGGTGCTGCTTATGCTCATACGGTTTCAGATTTTGACCGGTACATGGTTGAGATACGGAATACAAACCCAGGCCTTGCAACGTATTTGGAGAATGCTGACGTCAGGTTATGGTCAAGAGTTTATTGTCAAGGGGACATGTATAACATTTTAGCCTATGTTCAACCATCTCAAACACAAAACCATCCAATATAACATTTGAATTATAAGCCTGGAAGACTTTACAGACGACCTATAATTAAGTCATCTGGCAAGTCTTAATTATAGGACTTTCTAGACGACTTAATTATAAGTCTTCCAAGACTTCCAGCAGAACATTTTTAAAGTCGACCTGAAAAATTCGGAGAAGATATAATCGTCTTCGACACATCGGTTATAGAGCTGCAAAAATAGACGTGAAAAAGAAGTGCGGTGAGAACGACGGTGAGAACGAGTATATAAATTGATAGAGACAACGTTTTATGTTCATATTTTCCTCAATCAATCACTCGACAGTAAGAGATATAACTTAACGGCAGCGGAGTTCAACGAGACGCCTCTGAGAGAAACGACGCTAGGGTTTACAGTGAAACGGCGCTAAGGTTTCCTCTCAGATCTGAAATAGAGGAAGCAGTGGTGAGAACGGTGGTAAGAACGACAGTGATAACGGCGGAGAGATAACCGACGGTAATAATGATGGATTAGAGAGAATCGACAAAAATCACTTCGAAATTGCCTTTGAGAGAAACGACATTAAAGTTTTCCAAATTTTGCGAAAAAGTGAATAAAAAAATATCTTATTTATGTCCGATAAATAATCCGGTTAGGTTTAAAAGTACATTGGTAAAATGGTAAAATTAAAGGTTCGTTCTGGTTTGGACGACTTATTCGTAAGTCGTCTGTTGAATACTGTACATCAGACGACTTACTAGTATGTCGTCTACCGTAAATATATTCACCAGACGATTTACTAAGTCGTCCCAGACCCTAACCACTAAACTAAATTGACTAAATTAACAACTAACCACATTATAAAATCAAATTATAATTAAATAGTATTTATTATACACATAAATAAACACACTTAGGTCAATTTTAAGTTTTTCAAAAAACTTTTATGCTTTCCAAAATCTAAGCCTAAGAACACATACAATACTACAACATATGTTGGCAAAACCTAAACCAAAGAATATCATGACTCACTACTTTCACTCATGTATGTTGAAAACAATTAACTTTTATTATATCTTAATTTATATCTCTTAAAACATAAGTTAATTACATGATTTCAATTTTTCACTTATCAAAATATTTTTTTTTAAATCTTTAAAATTATTTTAAAGAAGAATTATAATAGACGACTTTCAAGTAAGTCGTCTGGATGACTTACTTGAAAGTCATCTGGACAAAAGACTTGCGGGAGTTAGAAACGGAAATAAATTTTGTTTTTTTTTGTTTGTTCACAAGTGGCTGGTTGTAATTTCAATAACTTTTAGGTTATTTTTGCATTTGATTCAAGTTTGGATTTACTTTTGCATTTGAAATCAAGTTGTGAGTTATATTTGACAATTCTCCCTTGAAAAGTGAATAATATTTTAAAGAGTTGAAAAGTACTTTCTTATATTTGAAGGTTGTTCACTACTTAAGAAATAAAAGGACAATTTTTTTGGAATGCAAAATTCTTTAAAAATAAGAGATAATTTTTTTTGTTAGTGTTGTGATTATTAGCTCAGATGCTCTATTCTTATAATTTGTATTATTTTATATAAATATGTTGTTTATATGAGAGATAACGTCACATTGGAGGGAGAGGAAGTTTTGAACTTATAATTATTATTTTCATTCCATAAGCTTCCTATTTATAGGAGATGATACAATACACACACAAGGACATGTCTACTAGTGACAATGACAAACACAACATAAGTCATGAGACAAGTGTCTTCATGAGATGATGATCATTATCTAACAAGTGATGAGGATCACTATTGCTAGGAAAAATGTCTTTTGATGACTAATTACTATTTTTAACACCCTCTCTTGATTAGTCATCTTGTACTATGTACTGCCTCGTTAAGAACCTAGTTATGGAAAAATCCAAAATGGATAAAAATCATGATGAGGGAAAAATAGTACAGTGACGTAATCTCCCTCTGAGAATGATGAACATAGATTTTTTCTTCGTAGGTCGCACTAATGCTGCATTTCGACATTGTAAACGTGTTTTCAGAATTTTGTAGTGGGAAGAACGTTTGTGAACAAGTCAGCCGGATTGTTATACATACTCGATGTCCACTTATTAATTTTTCTCGGGCTCTCGTATGTACGAGAAAAATCGTGGGGGATATGCTTTGTTCTGTCACTTTTGGTATAACTTTCTTTGAGTTGAGCGACACACGCCAAACTGTTTTCAAATTTTTTTTATCGGTTCTTTCTTGGTCACTGTTTTCATTTGCTTCTTGTCTATGATGAATTATTAACCTAAGCCATACACATTCTCGACATGCTTCGAAGAAGTCGAAACTAATGATGGTTTCTCGGAACACCATGTGATCGTGGTTTCACCAATTGTTAAACCATATTCAGTTTGCGTTCGACTTTATAAATAACATGTATCTGCAAGACCATACCAAACTCGGATTTTCTAAAATAAATGAATTCTAAGTAAAAAAACATACCTTGGAGAGAATGGATATATTATCGACGTCGTTCGAAACTTTTTTGAAACAACATCTCTTTCAAGAGATGTTTAAATTTTTGGGATATCATAATACTTTAATATTTCAACCCAAATTTTTTCGTTATATATACAACTTTTTTTAATTCCAGCGTTTTATACATTCTCGGAAACATAATTTTTGATATCACTAATCCTCTGAGGATTATTAAATATCGAGATGCAACTCAAGTTGTTTATGTCATGCCAGACATATCAATACATTGCATCTATTATAAAATTTATCCAGTGATCTTGGCACAACACGTTTTTCATACCTCAAAGTCATTTTTCATTTCATTTTCTGAAGAAATATACACCTTTTTGATGCTTGGACTTCTTGTCCAACTCGTTTTTCTCACGAGCTTTCTATCGACTTGATTGCCTCATTTCACTTTTGGCCAATCAGTTTTTTCTATCCTCATACATAGTGATAGAATCATGATCCTCATTTACATAGCGATTTTCTCATTTATTATCGACGCACTTACATATTTATTGTTGACAATCTATTTTATCTTTGGTTCCATCTTTTTACCCGTAATGATGTGGTTAATCGAGATCTCTTTATCATCATTAATGATTTACTCAGATACCTAATTATACATTAACCATATCAACGGCCTTTTCAAGATATTCATCCTCTGTTCATATATTTACTCTTTTTCGAGGATTCTATGGAACCAAAGTGGTCTATCACGTCTCTAGCGTGCCATAGACTCATATATCGTCAGTTTATGACACATTTTCTTACTGAAGCATTTTCAGCTAGAATATAAGATTTCATTATTTCATCAAAATGTATGACATTCATTTTGTAAATGAATTATACTATGATGATACATTACTTTTCATGATATCCATTTCTCATATCTCATTCATCAGCTGTCTATATGCTTCCAACAACCTTGCGAGCATATCTATAATTATTCCATATACTTTATCTCTTTGGATTGTATATGTCTTTATTACAAGCACAACTGCATGTTTACGCCCAATTACGGGATCATCTTATTTGAATTTAATTTATCAAGTTCTTTTTTCGAGTGCGAGCATAATCTTCTCAATGTTCCATTCACTAGGATTCTTTAATTCTCTCCCTCGAGATGATGACACTTCATATCTAAAATCTTTTACTAAATCCCACTCTAGAGCCAATAACATATTCAGTTTTCCCATTTTGGGATGAATTATGTTTCAAATTCTTTAGAGTGAGATCATGATGGGTCTGTTTAAATAAATCACATATAGTGAACTTGTTTGATGATTCATATCCCATAATGGTATCTTTTATTTTCTTTAAGACATGATATATTTGAAAAACCTCTGTTTTTTCAACATTCACAATAATGTCGATAACATTGTTGGAGATGACTATATATCAGTAAACTTTAAGTTTACCATCATTTATACCTTTTCCATCTTTTTTTTACGCATGTCTTTTCATCATACTCAATAATATTTTTTGCTATACTATACTTATTTATTTTGAAAGAAAACAGATATTTGTTACCTTTATTAGCCATGTACGATGACCCAATATCTTCCAAATATATCTATCTCTATACAAAATCTCAAAATCTTCTTCAAAAAATTCATTCTCATGACATATGAAGTTTACTTCAATTCCTTTCTATTTTTTTGTTTCTCAATACAAATAGGCTAAATAATTTTAGCATATGACAATAACGTACCCAATACTTTTTCATATCCCATTTGTAACAATTTTTTTCTGTTTGCCTTTTATCATTCCGACCACTTTCTTTTTCGTGAAAGTCCCTTTTTCATAGATACGAAATCTTATTCCTTGCCCTTTTCCATGATTACAATTTCTATCGCGTCTACACTTTCGTCCTTTCCAATTAGTACGACATGATGGTTTATTATTGTGAGTTTTTTTTCTCAGTTTACATGGATGATTTATATCAACTCCAACTATTTTGTGAATCCTTTTTTTAAAGGATTTATTTTTTCTTTCTTTAAGGGATTTACTTTTCTCAAATACCTTCAGGATCTTTTCTCATGATATTATTTAATCTTATAAAACCATCACTCAAGTGGTGTAAATATCATAGCGTTGCCTTTTCTCATCCGATATAGTTTATATCGATGATTTCTAAAAGTTCATTTTCTCTTAGGTGTATCTTCACACCTACTGCCATTTCGAGAGCAGTAATTTCGAACGTTGTAAAATTTAGCATAATAACCGTATTCATAAATAATAAAAAATATAATAAAACTGAAATTTAAATGCATAATTTAAAAGTATAAATAAAATTGGAGGTTTGGTCTACTACATGATCCGAGGAGATATTGTCTATCATATTAATCATTTTTATGGTTCAAGGAGAAATAATCTACTATATTAACCTTTTTTTTTATTCAAGGTCTCAAGAGACAAAATCTACTATTTTTGACCTTTTTATTATTATTCACGGCGGAAAAGCCTATCATATGCCTTTTTTTAATTCACGTAGGCCCACATGTTATTCTGATCGTGAAGGCATAACCTACCATAATGATCAGTCGGGAACGACAATTCTATCACTCCAAAAAATAAATGGAGCAGGTCTAGCCTCCCAGTCCAGACAAAAATGAAATTACAATAAATTAAATAATTGAAAACATAAATTAAAAATTATCTTGCTAATCTGAGAACGTTTGTGCTAATAACATATCGTGAATTATTAGGTTAGATGCTCTATTTCTATATATATGTTGTTTGTGTTAGAGATAAAGTCACATTGGAGAGAGAGGAAATTTTGAACTTCTAATTACTATTTTCATTCCATAAGCTCTTTGTTTATACGAAATGAAATAATACACATACAATGACATATGTATTAGTGATAATGACAAACATAACATGAGTGATGAGACAAGTGTCTTCATCAGATAAATAATCATTATCTAATAATTAATGAAGATCACTATTGCTATGATAAATGTGTTTTGATGACTAATCACTATTTTAATAGCGATGCTTTTATTCATTTTTTTGTTATTTGGTATATTTTCCAGTTTTAATATACAAGTTAACAAAAAAAAGTAATGAATTTGTGTTTTTTTTTGTTATTTCTAGTTTTCCAGTTTTAAATTATACAAGTTGTTGACAAAAAAAAAAAAAATTATACAAGTTGATAAAAAGTAATCAAATGAAATCCAATCCAAAGGGGCGTTATGAACGAACTAACGGAACTGTTACCACCGTCTGTATTCACCGTTACTTTTTTCTTTTCTTATAGAAACAACAAGAAGTATCTGGAAACATGTACTTCTCATTCTCAGCCAAATAAAAACCAAACAAAACATTGGGCTTCATCATCATCATCATTCAACATTTTGAAGTTCAAGCAGTTAAGCAGTTTCTTGATCAGTTTCGTGTGTTTCCTTGGGAACTAGTAGATTTGTACTATTAGAAACTCCACATGGCTACTGCATCAGGTTTGTATCACACTTTCTCATCTCTTAAAAAACTTTCAGAAGCTGGGGAAAATGTGTTAATGGCTAGGTTTAGACAAAAGAGGTTGAGCAAGAAACTGGTTTTTTTTTTTTTTTTTTTCTTGTTGGTTTTGTTTTCAATGTGATGTCTCTTCTCAGTTTTGTTTCATGGAACTAGACTGTATTTTATATAGACTGAAATGCTTTCGGTACAAATTTAAATCAGTAGATATTTTAGTAAGTAAAAATGAATGTTTGTTGGAATGTATATGTGATTGCAGTTGGGTTTAAGCCTAGAGAAGAGCACCGTAAGCAGCAAGAATTGGAGGAAGCGCGTAAAGCAGGGCTTGCCCCAGCAGAGATCGATGAGGAAGGAAAAGAGATTAACCCTCACATTCCTCAGTACATGTCATCTGCTCCATGGTACCTCAATGCAGATAAGCCTGTAAAGTCTTATCTTATGCTCCTACCTGTCTTCTTACACCAATTCTTGAGTGGCTATTGACTGAATGTTAACATTTTTATTGGTTCCCTCAGAGTTTGAAACACCAAAGGAAATGGAAAGTTGATCCAAACTATACAAAGTCTTGGTACGAAAGAGGAGCCAAAACATTCCAGGCAGATAAGTATAGGAAAGGAGCTTGTGAAAAGTAAGTGAGCCAACAAGAAGGCTCTTTCTTTCTCTGTTTTGGGTTCTTTCACTGATCTATTTTGTGTTACAGTTGTGGGGCTATGACGCATAAGACCAAGTTGTGCACAGAGAGGCCAAGAAAGATAGGAGCAAAGTGGACAAACAAGAACATAGCTCCTGACGAAAAGATTGAGACATTCGACCTTGATTATGATGGGAAAAGGGATAGATGGAACGGTTATGATACAGCTAAATATGCGGAAGTGATCAAGAGGTATGAGGCTAGAGATGAAGCAAGAAGAAACTTCTTAAAAGAGCAGCAGTTGAAGAAGCTGGAAAAGAAACGTAACAAGAAGACTGATGAAGAAGAGTCTAGTGATGTTGATGATGATGATGATGAAGAAGAAGAAGAAGATGCTTTGAAACATGATGAAGCCAAAGCTGATGAGAGCAAGCAAATGGATTTTGCTAAGGTAGAAAAACGTGTTCGTACAACTGGTGGTGGCAGCACAGGAACCGTTAGGTTGGTATATATGTTTAATCTCTTGATTCTTGCTTGTTCTTGGAAATGTTTTGGCCATGTTTGATTGATATGCTCTCTCCTCAGGAACTTGCGTATACGTGAAGACACTGCAAAATATCTTCTGAATCTTGATGTCAACTCTGCTTATTATGATCCCAAAACCCGGTCTATGCGTGAAGATCCTCTTCCCAACACTGATCCAAACGAGAAGTTCTATGCGGTAAGTTTTTGAAGAATCTATAGTTTTGTAGTTAGTTAGTTACATTGATCATTATTAATAGATGTAAAAATGCATCAGGGAGACAATCAATACAGAATGAGTGGAGAAGCTGTGGAGTTCAAGAAGCTTAGTGTTCACGCGTTGCAGTTATCTGAGAAAGGCCAGGAGGAGATCAACATGCAAGCTGCTCCTTCTCAAGCCGAGCTGCTTTTCAAGAACTATAAAGAAGCCAAGGAAAAACTGAAGAAACAAATCAAAGAAACTCTCATGGACAAATATGGAAATGCAGCATCTGTGGAAGACATTCCCAAGGAGCTTTTACTTGGACAAAGCGAGAGAGAAGTCGAGTATGACCGTTGCGGAAGAGTTATCAAAGGAATGGTAATATTATGAACTACTCAACAGTCTTGATCTTTCTCTCTTTTTGTTTCATACCATCTCTTTTGTTTTTGATTGTCGTTTTACAGGATTTGTCGGTACCTAAGAGCAAATATGAAGAAGATGTTTACATAAACAACCACACAAGTGTGTGGGGTTCGTGGTGGAAGGATCATCAGTGGGGTTACAAATGTTGTCAGCAAACAATCAAGAACAGCTATTGCACTGGAGCTGCCGGGATAGAGGCGGCTGAGGAAGCTGCAGATCTAATGAGAACCAATATCGAAAGACGTGCTGCAGCCTCTAATGGTTTAGAACAGATCCTCCTTTTTTTTTTACTTTATAAAGTTTTTCTCCTACGTTTATATAACTTAACTGTGAATGTGATTTGCAGATAGGTCTGGTCCAATAGAGGAGAAAAGATCAGCGACTTGGGGAAGTGAAACACCAGGGGATCTTGTTCTTGACCGTAAAAAGCTTACAGAAGCTCTAAAGAAGGTAGCAAACTTGGTCCTTATAAGTCTAGCAGTGTGCTCATTCAAGTCGCTAATGTCATTGGTTTGCACAGGAGGATGAGAGAAAGAGAGAGGAGAAAGATGAAAGAAAACGTAAATACAATGTCCAATGGAATGATAAGGTATAGTTGATTATAGAGATGTACCATATCTTTTGATTAATGAGTCATCATTTCTAATCAAACGTATGTTTCTAAAATTTAGGTTACGCCTGAGGAGATGGAAGCTTATAGAATGAAAAGAATGCACGAGGATGATCCAATGAAGAATCTTCTGCACTAAACTGGCTTTGTTTCACACAAACAGTTTCAAACAATAATTTCAAGTATTAGATACATTTTGTTTTTGTTTTCAAACATTAGATACTTAAATACACAACTAAAAGAAACTAACTTCAGATACCATTTTTTTTAGAGTCACATACCAAATTATACAAAGATTATCTGAAGACGAAGCCACCAATTTGCATGTGATTTCTCGACAAGTTTTGTATTTTACATAAGTCACCCACATAAATTATCATTGGTTTTCCCAGCAACAAAAATTGCCATCAAAAATAAAATGCTTCTTCTTATTAAGAAAAGTTACAATAGTTAAGATTGTTCACAAAAGTTACAATAGTTAGGATTGTTCACAAAAGTTACAATAGTTAGGATTGTTCACAAAAGTTCCCATCAAAAATAAAATGCTTCTGCTTATTAAGAAAAGTTACAATAGTTAGGATTGTTCACAAAAGTTCCCATCAAAAATAAAATGCTTCTGCTTAATTTAGGGGTGGACGTTCGGATACCCGTTCGGGTTCGGGTCGGGTATTTCAGATTTTCGGGTATTTCAGTATAGGGTTATAGAACCCATTCGGGTATTTTTGTAGTCCGGGTCGGGTTCGGGTATTTTGAGTTCGGGTCGGTTATTTCGGATCGGGTTCGGATATTTAGATTTTAAAAAAAGTCATTTTTAAAGTTTCTTGTATTTAAAAATATAATTTTCACTGAACTAAGTTTTTATCTTTTAATAGATTGAATGATTAATAGATTTGGAGATACATGTCAAAAATAAAAAGACATTGATTTGGTTATTGTTTTAAAAATTTGAATGTAACTTTTGTTAATACATGAAACAAAAAGCTTGACATATATTTTAAGTGAGTATCAAATTATTTTGTCTATAATTATATGTTTATTGTATGATTTTAAAGTTTGTGTAACATAAATATAAATATTTTAAATAAAATGAGAGATGTAAACTAGAAATATAAGATTAAGTATAGTTATGTTCGGTTATCTTCGGATATCCGTTTGGGTTCGGATATTACCCGTTCGGGTTCAGATATCCATTTGAGTTCGGATAGTACCCGTTCGGGTTTGGATATCCAATTTCTCCTAAATCAATACTCGTTCGGATATTTTGCTATTTCGGTTCGGGTTTTTCGGATCGGGTTCGGGTACGGGTTCGGGTAAAATGCTACCCCTACTGCTTATTAAGAAAAGTTACAATAGTTAGGATTGTTCACAAAAGTTCTCATCAAAAATAAAATGCTTCTGCTTATTAAGAAAAGTTACAATAGTTACGATTGTTCACAAAAGTTCCCATCAAAAATAAAATGGTTATGCTTATTAAGAAAAGTTACAATAGTTAGGATTGTTCACATGTTAAAATCAAATAAAAACTGAATGGCCAAACAAAACATTACTCCTTGTTATATATATATATATATATATATATATATTATTGTACTATGCTTATAAGAGAATGTTTTTGTCTTTTGTGAAAGTGAAATGTGTGAGAGAGTAAAAAATTTATTATTTGTTTGTTCTTGATTTTCTATATACAAAACAAGTGGGGAAATTAGTTATAGTGGGTGAAATTAGGTACACGTTCCTTCTATATGCAAGGAGAAAAAGACATTTGTAATAGTGACAAGGACAATGCTTTTTCACGTGTAGACATATTATCTTTCAACACTCCCACTTGTTATCCATCTTGTATTATGTATTGTCCTATTAATAATTTAATCATGGAAAAATTTATTGGGGTAAAAACTGATTCGGTCATCATTGACCAAGACTTGTCGGATGACTCTGATAGGGATGAGTCAGACGAACTGGATGAACCAGAGGCAGAGGTGGACGTAGGAGGTACTAAGGGCGAGCTTGGAACCAGCGATATGATGCAAAAGGTTTCAGACAAAGGGGATGAGGAAGATAAGCTTGGAAACGAGTTTTCTGATCACTTTCCTCGACCAAGTGATGTTCAAGAAGCAGAGGAACAAGTTGGATTAGAGATGGGTCGGGCCGATTCTGCAGAGGGTCGAAGTAAGGCTTCTATGGCCCATGAAGAATTTACTCACGATCCACTTGTCTACTCAATTGGGCCAGTTGTGAGAGCTACGATTAAAGCCTTGAGAAAGTCACTTGGACTACTGATCAAGTTGGTCAAAGAAGAAGATAAACACCAGAAAGAGGGTGTGAAGGATCTAAGGATAATACATAATCTTTCGATTTGTTATTGTCTAGACGATAAAAGGAGTTTAAGAGTTATCCTAGTTCCAATGAGTTTTGGTTTTTCCTTTTCTAATTTTTCCTTTTTTCGATTTTCCTTTTCTATTTCGACTTAGGGTTTTATGAGTCGATTATATTTATTTTAAATACATTTGTAGTGCAATTGCACAAGTTACAAACTTTTATCTAATAAACTTTGCTTTGGAAATTCAAGTCTCTCTGAGCAATCTCGATCTTAGTTCAACCTTGAGCATCCATCTATCACCAGGAAGGATACCCTTCTTCACCCTTCTTCTTACGTGAACGACCACCAGGCATCAACAAGCAAGGTTACACTCGTAGATCGCCGTTGCAGCAACACAAGGAACGCCCATACTCCTTCCGTGAAGAAAACATCACCCATTCAAGTGTTAGTAACCTTGAATCCATCAACTTTCCATCAAATCCCACAAGTTCTAACCTAATCTGAGCTCATCCCATCATCTTCAAGTGATCCAGATGAAGATAGTCAAACTAAAGCCGTATCAAAAACCATGATAAGGGAAAATAGTACAATAACGTAATATTCCCCTGAGAATAATGAAGATAGTCTTTTCTTCATAGGTCACACAAATACCGCATTTCAATACCATAGACGTGTTTTCGGAATGTTGTAGTGAGAAGAACCTTTGTAAACAAAACAGCTGGATTGTCGCATGACCGTACATACTCGATGTCCACTACTTGATTTTTTCTCGTATTCCCGTATGTATGAGAAAATTTTGGAGGAATATGCTTTGTTCTATCGCTCTTTATATAATTTTATTTGAGTTGAGTCACACAAGCCGAACTGTGTTCAAATTTTTTTCGCCAGCTATTTCTTATCAGCTATTCCACTTGCTTCTTGTATGTGGTGACTCATTGACCTAAGACACATATATTATCGACATGCTTCGTGAAGCGCAATAGTTTATGCATGATTCGAGGAAGTTTCAACCAAAGTTTGTTTCTGGGAACGTCAAGAGATCTCGGTTCCACCTAAGAAAATAGCCTGTTTGCGACCGAGCTTTATGCGAATCTGATAAGTAGCCTGCATCTTGATAAAGGATTTTCCTCAATCCTAAGATCAAAGTAGTATATATGAGTGTCAATCCAATCCTAAGTGATTCTAAGCAAAGAGATTGCAAGACATAAGATTAATCTAAGTGCAATCAATTTTGTTGATGTGAATAGAAGTAACGAGAACAAGCAAGGAAAATAACTAAAGCTTTGAATCAATTGAGTTTAAAAGAACCCATGGACAAGGGTATCGACTTTGGGTAACTAAGATCCAATCTAGAGTGCTAATACAAACAAGCAATCAAGTTCTATAAGCCTAGACACACTCATTAAACTAGTTTTTTGTCAAGATACAAGTTCATTTGCTATCAATCACTAAACATCAATTTTTTTGGCTTAATTCAATCAAGCAATCATTGAGAACAAGTCTACTAACTATCTAAGCTTCACTAACATCAAATTGCTTTGGTTAAGCAAGCAAAGAGCATTATCACTTTGGTTCAGACATTTCATCAAACACCTTCCAAGCATGAAATGTCTAGAGATCTAGATTTGAGAGATCAAGTTTAAACTAGCATTGGGAACAAGAGATAAGCATAAAACATGATGATCTAACACTCTAAATCATCACTTAATCACCCTAAACCATAAGTTCAAAGAGAGCCTACTCATTAATCTTCATAATTAAGCTTAAACCCACGATATATTCAAGACTAATCATGTTAAGATTGTTAAATAAACTCAAACAACTCAAGAAAAAAAGATAAAGATACTAAAGATTCAAGCTTTCCTCCAAAATATCTGGGTTTAGAGAGTGAACAAGATTCTTCTCTAAGATTAGGTCTAGAATGATTTATAGTAGCTTAAAATAAGAGGGTAAAATGGTAAAACGTTTGGTCTCGGTGTTGACCGCAAACGACATCAACCTGCGGTTTTGGTCTGCAGTCCGTCCATTTCAAACTTCGACCTCATCGCCTTGATTCCACGGCCTGGTACATTCCGCTCCCAACGTCCGCGGTTCGTCATCATCAAAACCCGGGGAAAACTTTCACCCGCGGTTCATCCACAGTTTCAGTTTGTGGTCGAAGACTCCAAAGGTGACCTCTCTGGCCCATTTCCGCGGACGCACCATGTCTGCAGTTTCAGTCTGCAGTTCGTCCAGCTTCACTTGTCTTCACTGCCCATAATCCGCGGACGGGGCTGGTCCGCGGAACTCATCTGCGGTCGAAGCCTCCTTCCACATTTGTTCATGTATGCCTATCAAAGTCTCTAAACTTCAACTTGAGCTTCTCCAAACCTGAATAACTACACATGCACATGGTATGCATCTAAATGGACTCTATATGCTCCTAAATGGTCCAAATGGGTATAAATATGATGAGTAAAACAATGCAAAATCTCAAGACATTAACTCCCCCAAACTTATTCTTTACTTATCCACAAGTAAACTTTCAAAAATAAAGTGAGGAAGGTGTGTGAAGGTGGGAGATCATTACTAAAATATACCCTTCAAAGCCATCAATGCGATATCCTTACAAAATCATACTAAATAGCAAGAGAAAAATATCCTATCAAACTCAAAGTTCTCTAGGCCTATCTCAACTCTTTGATCTTCTACAATCATCATCAAGACTCCGCAAAAAAGCCAAGCAACCAACTCTCACATTCATTAAGACAATAATCAAAGTGTACTCTTGCAAATAGGAAATTGGTCCTAATCATTTGGCTTGGTAAGAACGAGACTTGAAGTTATGGTGAAGTAAGAGGGTTATCAAGTTCTTTTCATGGTGGTTTACTCTCAAGAACAAGTAGCTTGACGTTATCCATAATATATCTAAGAAAGAGAACAATTCATGCATACAATGTTTAATCCTCATTGTTCTACCCATTTCCTAGACACAAAACAATTCCTATCCTTGATTCCCAATGTCAAACTCCCTTTCACTCACCCAAAGACTCCAATAACACTTTCACTTTTAGAACTCTTTGTTTCTTTTGTTCACTAGGGATTATTTCACTAATTCTCTTAGCCTTAGCTCATTTTTTTCTTTCTTTTCACCACTCTTTTGAATCTTTATTTTCTTCTCTTTGGAGTTTTTCTTTCTTTTGACACTCTTTGAGCTAATATTTTTTTTTCTTTGATCCCTAATATCTTATTTTTCCTTATACTTTTGAGTTCACTCTTTTCACTCACTTTTCTCTCAATCATTCAAGATCAAACACTCAATACTCTCTTCCCATCCTATGAGCTAAACAATCATGAGATCCTAAGGCTATCAAGTAAAAAGAACCAACCATTTTTGTTCCCAATACTCTCGAAATTATGCACATATCAAGTTTCAGAAGATATCTCACTCAACAAATTAGAAATGGCTTGAAAGCAGGGTAGGGTTAAGGGTGTAGAGAAACATCTAAAGGAGAGATGACCACTTGAGTTACCAAAGATTGGTAGAAAGGAATAAGACTAACTCAAGTGTATGCAAGGTAGCCATGATCAAGCACAACAATATCCCATAAGCAAGATATATTAGGTTCATTAACTAAGTAAGATTGAAGTCGGGTTCAAGGAAAAGCAAGCTTCATCAATCAAACAAGTTTCAAGGGGACTTTTCAAGGCTCGAAGTTTACAAATTCTAAAAAAGATGCTCAAGCTACTTATTATGATTGAGAACGGTATCACATTGAGTTATTTGCATGATTTATTTACAAGTTTTGCTCCCAATGCATGAATGCAATATACATGCTTCTAGACTTAATCCTAAAGATGCAAATGATGCAATTAGATGCTTATTTTTGTTGTTTTTGAAAGTTTTCATCTTTTGGTGTTTTCTAATACAATAACTATTTACATTGCATGAATCGCAGGTTTTAAGTTCATAAAAATAAACATCATTAGATACTTGGTACCTCCCCCAAATTTAAATCACACAATCTTGTGTGATAAGAGAAGGGGAGATACCGAAAATATGACAAAATCAAAAGTAAAGTGGTATATACAATGAAAGCTTGGAGTAATACCTCAAGTGAAGATTGGAGTATGGCAGCGGGTGTCTAGAGTCGGTTCAAGGAGCTGGCATGATGATGTGGGATGTCTACCTAAGGCTCAGGTGCTTCACCGCCTTTCTTCTCTCCTCTCGTGCTAGACTCAACCTGAAAACCTAAACCATATTTATTAAACAACCACAAAAAATAAAGAAAAATCAAAAGTATAGACAAAGATTACATGGAACTTCATCCCAAGTGAGCTTGTTTTAAGTCTCTAGCTTGACTACCTTTACACTTGGCTAATGAGAAGGAGGATCTTTCCCACCTTCAAGAGTGATGGTGAAAACTTGCGAAAGGTGCTCTTGAAGTTTAATTGGATCATCTTGGAGCTGAGAAGTTATGATTGACCTTGCACTTGAGAATGGTTTGGACCTTTCCTTCCATTTGATCTTGTATTCAATAACACCATCCTTGAGCTTCATTGGGTGAAGAGTGAGAATGTGTGGAATCTTATCAGGAGGTGGAGGTTGAGGTTCTTTCATCTTTTTATTTTTTTCCATGGGTAGCCATAATGACTCTACTTACCTCCTCCTTTTGAGAATTTTCCAAATGCTCATCACACATCTCTTTAGAAGACTCTCCGTCAAGACCTTCTTGCCCACTAACAACCACTTCATCCTTAATATTCTCAATGGAAGGTTCTCCATAAGTGATGGTTCCACAATACTCAACATTCATTATTGGATACTTGATTGGGTAGGAGATAGCTTTGTTGACATTTTGGAGAATCACCCTCTTGTTAGAGAAATCAATGCAAGCACCAACAGTAGCAGAAAAGGTGTGTCTAAGATCAATAGTACTCTGCTCTTGGTTATCATATCCAAAACAGTGAGGTCTATGGGAATGGTGCAAGCTCCAATCTTCAAAGAAAAATCCTTGATGAGACAAATTGGAGTAGTATAAAAAGAATCCTCAAACATGGGTGAAGAAGTGTTAGTCTCCATGTTTTTGATCCCCAAGCTCTTCACCATCTCAAATGAGATCACATTTACACTTGCACCATAATCAACAAGAGCATCATCAAGTGTAAATTCACCAAGAGAGAAAGGTAATGTGAACTTCCCTTGGTTTTCAAGTTAGGACCAAGGCCGGATGATGGCAACACGTGGACCCGAAATCCAAATTACGACGAGAATGTCTTCTGCGACTTTCATCAGGCCCGCGGTCACTCGACCATTAACTGTAAAGTTCTTGGTGCAAGGTTGGCCACAAATCTGTTCGCTGGAGAACTCTCCGGAGTCTCTAGCGTGAAAGATCTCATCCGTGATTCAGACCTTCTCTACAACTTGTATTTCAACTCTCTCTACAACCTTTTGTTCAGCCTTCTCCACAATCCGCGCTTCAGCCTTGGCTACAATCTGTTTCCCAACATGTCCAATCTCAGTTCCATACATGAGTTTTTCAATCTCATCCACCTCTTTCTCATGATCACTCAATACAATCTCAGAAACATCATTAGAGAGGATGGCACTGCAATACTCTTTGGGGTTCTGCTCTGATTTCCCTGGTAAAGATCCGACTGGGCGCTTAGAGCTTGAACTCATGGAGGCAAACTGATTCTCTAAAGCCTTTAACTTGTTGTTGAGTTCATTGTAGCTTCCATCAATCTTTGTGTTGATGTTTTTCAATTCATCTTCAATATTCTTTTCATTTCTTTCTTGAGATTCTAATAGTTGCTTGGACATTGATTCCACACTTGTATCTTTGGACTGAACTTGTGAGGAACTTCCTTGATCTTGAGTAGATTGATTTCCTTTAGAAGAGAAACCTGGAGGATAGGTTTGCTTGGCTTCATAGCCACCTTGCTGGTTGTTATAGAATGGTTATTGCTGGTTGGTGTTTTGATAAGGCTTGTTCGGAAATGAGCTTTGGCACTGAAAGTTGGCTCCTACTTGTACCATTGACCATTAGCATTGATGAAGCACAACTCTTGTTGTCCTGCTGACTGTGAGGGGTAAAACTCACTCTCTAGTTTAGGTTAGGTTTAGATTGGGGGAAAGACAATCGTGGGCTGAATCCTGTTAGAAATTAAAGAATGAATAAGATTGTATTGACGAATAAGGGTTACAAAGATGATTAAGATGAATACAAAGAAATCTCTAAATGATTTTGAATGATAATATATGTGAAAATTCGTAGAAAGTTCGTCCCCCTTCTCTTCATTTCTTCCTCCTTTAAATAGCCTCAGGTCGCGTTTAACCTCTCCTGATTAGTCTCCGAGATCGCCTCCGTAAACTGAGGGATTTGTAACAGATTCCTTTTGACCGAATCATACGCCTCCATCTTCGTATCCTAGGCTGTTTTATTAGGTTCCTGCGAGAGAAGCCGGACCTCTTCCTCGTGACCTCTTTTATCGAAATCCTTGGAAGTAGCCTCCGTCCTTAGGTGAGCTCCATTCTCCTTTGAAATGACAATTCACGTGTGGCCCATTATTAGGCTTAATTTGATTGATCCGCTAATTTCAGCTAACGGGCCATATTTGGGCCCAACAGTTGCCCCCAGCTTTCGAGAAAAGATACTTTTCTCGGGAGCTAGACCTAGCCGCCGAATCTTAATTTTTCGTTGAGATAATGATTACTCGTGATCTTCTCTCGAGGATATCTTTTACTTGATCCGATGGATACGATTGAACTTAACGAAATCAACGACCCAGATTAAAAGGATTTTGAAATAATTATCCCCCGATTCTCGAGGCTTGATGGGATATAAAGCTGTTTACATTAACTCCAACTTCCCCACTCTCTCCACGCCTCGATTCAGTTTCCCCAGGTAACTCCTTCTGGTTCTTTCTATTTTATTGTTTTTTAGTTCGAAACGAGGTTCGAGTAGATTCTCTCTAAAGTTTTACTCCGCGAATTCTAGTTTATCAATTCCAGTTTCTTTTTATTTTTCCCGACCTCTTTTCTTCGTTCCCTGTTATGTCTGGACCGAAAGAAGGCTTTGGTGAAACCGGAATTTCTGCCACCGGTGCTCGAATTATGAAAGTGAAACAAGAGGTGGGTGAGTCTATGAGGAAGGCTGGTAAGAGGAAGAAAGCTAAAGAATCGATAGCCCAGAGAGTTTCCAAACGAACCAAAAGGACCGGTGGTTCCGGTGAGAATCTACCCTCCGGATCCCACTCGCCTTCTGCGTTGAGGAGTCAGGAGGTAGTTAACCTTATGGTCCAGGCTCTGGGTCGTAAGGAGTTAGCTAGGGTTTGTGAAGATCACGAAACCCCCGAGACGACCCCAGAAGGCTGGTTCTGTGTTCACGAGAACTACATATCCAAGAGTCATCTTAAATTTCCTCTCCCTGACCTTCTACTAGATCTCCTCGATCACTACCAACTAGCCCTTCCCCAGCTTTGTCCTTCCGTTATCAGAGTGATAAACGGTTTCCTTACTAGGTCCAAAGAGGAAGGAGTCGCTGTTGGGATTAACGATTTGATGAGCCTCTTTTCGATAAAGGAGAGTGCTTTGAAAGAAGGAGGTAGCGGGACCTATTATCTCGCGAGTCGTCCCAGATTAGGTATCTTTAAGTTTTCCAGCAGCGATGACGATTGACGGAAGAAGTATTTTTATGTGAAGATTGACCCTTCAACGGTTCCTGTGGGTCGTGCCCTTAGGACCGTTTGGTCTGATGCTTCTGGTTAGGATTACTAGGATTGCATTCATATACTTCTATTTGTAGTATCCTGATGTATGCCTTGTATCATTTACAGATATTGAAGATCCCCCCACGCTTACTGGCAAGCTTACCAGAGCTCTTTTTTGGAAGTTACAGCAAACTCCGTGCACCTGGGCGTCGTACACTACCTCTCGAATAGGTGCGGCCAGGTTTCCGGATCGATATCACGCTTCTTTCTTAACTCCAATCCCGATTGCAGAGTTGGAAGGTAATATTCTTATTTAGCTTTATATATATAACTTGTTTATATGATGTTTGAGTTCTGAAAGAGTTTGTTGACGCAGTTTCTGGAGGTGACACGGTGGTAACAGTTTCAACGGGAGCTAGTACTTCTGAAACTAAAAGAACTCAATCGACCAAGATGCCTCTTCAACCGTCGTTCTGATCTAGGGGTAGACCAGCGAAAGCAGCCAGCACCTCTCGTGGAAGTGAGAAGAACCAGGGAGGATCTTTCCTCAGCTCTGTGAAAGAGGTTCTTGACGATGGAGCTTCCGCTCCGGTTAAGGATGCTAACCCTACTGAAGAACAGGGAGCTCAGGAGACAATTCCTCGACCTGACGTTCAGGTCACGAGAATTGAGCCTCAGTTGACCAAAGATCCTTCCGAGACTGACCTCCCCAGGAGCAAGAGGTCACGAACCGATCAAGGTGACAAACCTTCCAGGTCCTCTTCATCATCCTCGAGGGGAGGAACCGTTGGGTGGAATTTTGCGCATTCAAAGCCTGGATCGATTCTTGATGATTCGTGGGGTCTGGCTACGCTGATGAGGCACATGAAGCGGACAGGGTGCCCTCTTCCCCCCGTTAGCAATCTGACTAACAGGGATGAGTTCATTGAAATTGCTCACTACATGGGTCAGGTACGGGTTTTTGTCCCTTTTTTGTCACTTTTCTTAGAGAGATATTTATTTCTGTTACTTGTTTCTCTGTAGTTGGCTGGTGCTGTTAATAGGGTTCAATTCAAGTTTGAGGAAGCAGTGAGTAACGCTCCTGGTGTTGAGGAGCTAGCCGAGGTCACCGAGTTGGTTAAGACTACTAAGATTGAGCGTGACCAGGCCAGAGCTGAGGTGGCGATGCTGCGATCCGAAGTTGAGAGGCTTGGTTTGAAATCTGACACTCAGCAAGGGAGGATCGAGAGTTTAGAAATAGATGTTAAGGTGAAGGGTAGGAGGATTTCCGAGCTGGACAGTGCTCGAAGGGTTGCTGAGCAACAGGTCCAGGATTTTATTGCTTCGTCTCAGGTCAGTCAGAAGAACAAGGAGGCTGAAGTTAAATTTGCTGTTAGAAGGGGAAAGAAGGAGGTCCTCGATGCTTACAATAAGATCCATATCTCTGTTAAAGAGAAGTTCTCCAAGAAAAAGGATGAGGCTGATCTTCAGATCTACGCCCAGGAGCTTCAAGCGAATACGGATCTCTTGAAGGATTTGCTATCAAATGAGATTCAAAGTGCTGAGAATGAGTATAATCGTTTGATATCTATGATGCCAGAAGCGGTTGATGCCTATGAGAAAGCTCAGGTTTCTGACTTCTCGGTCAGCAAGCTTCCTCTTCCTCAACTCTCAGAGTGCTCAGGTACTTTTGAGGTTAACACGTTTAATCTGTCCTTTTCTGGAGGATATGGTTCTAATGTAGGTTTGGTGGGTCCTGATTTAGCCCCAGTTGACATGATTCCGGGAGGCGATGGCAAGGGGATGGATGAAGATATCCCGGCTAGCGAGGGGATCAAGGAGGATCGTGATGCTTCGAAGGTTTCTGGCGGTGATGGTCAAGAAGGTTGAAGACCTGTTATTCCTCTTGTTTTTAGGATGCCTGCCCTACGGGCTTTTACTTATGTTTTAAGACTTATAGCCTGAGGAGGCTTTTAAACCTTTGATGTGTTAGGATCTTCTGAATCGTTAATGGCCTGAGGAGGCTTTTAAACCTTGTTTCATTTCTCGGTTTTAATCTTGGTTTCAAGTTATTTAACTTGTTTTTGGTTTATTTTACTTAGATCCGAGTTATGTTTGGTCGTTTGGGTTATCGGAACTGAGTTCCATGACTGGACCAAAATCTTTTAGGGATCCAAATCTTTTTTAAGTAGCCTTTGAAGCCATAAAGAATAGCTTATCGTATATCTGAATTCGTTTGAATATTTTCAAGTCTTCGAAACTTATTAAATTTTTTGAGTTTCTAGACTCAGGTTCGTAGGGGCCTGAGCTCATTCGAAGGATTTAAGATTTCAGGTTCAGGTTCACCGTGACCTGGATTTATTTGGAGGATTTTAAGACCTCAGGTCAGGGTTTGCCGAGACCTGATTATATTGGTAGGATTTTAAGACCTTAGGTCCGGGTTTGCCGGGACCTGATTTTGTTAACAGGATTTTAAGATCTCAGGTTCAGGTTCACCGTGACCTGGATTTATTAATAGGATTTTAAGACCTTAGGTCCGGGTTTGCCGGGACCTGATTTTGTTAGTAGGATTTTAAGACCTTGGGTTCTAGATTGCCGGGACCTAGATTTATTCGAAGGATTTCGGGACCTTAGGTCCGGGTTTACCGGGACCTGATTGTATTTGTAGGGTTTTAAGACCTTAGGCCCGGGTTTGCCGGGACCTGATTGTATTTGTAGGGTTTTAAGACCTTAGGCCCGGGTTTGCCGGGACCTGATTTTATTTGTAGGGTTTTAAGACCTTAGGTCCGGGTTTGCCGGGACCTGATTTTACTTGTTTGATAGAACATGAGATGCTTGAATGTAGATGTTTTTATTGATAACTTTGATGGAATACATAATAATCATGGACCTAATAGTTTGAGCTGGGTGTTCTGAACACACGCCCCCTTTGGATGCTAAGATGAGTGCGTAGAGATGAGGTTAGGGCTGCACTCATGACGGAGCTGCCTACGTACCCAGTCAAGGGATCAAGCCAAACGTAGTTCGATGGATTTTAGGTACCTAATGGTAGTATTTCTTGAGATTCATGGCATTCCATGATCGGATTTCGGGTACCCCGGTTCGTACCTTCATGAGCCTGTAAACGGCTGGTCGTATCACGTGGATGATTTGGTAGGGGCCTTCCCAATTGGTCCCTAGCTTTCCGGCGTTCGGCTCTTTGGTATGGTTAAAAACTTTTCTGAGTACCAGGTCTCCTACGGCGAATTGCCAGGATCTGACCTTGGAATTGTAATGTCGAGCCATTGCTTGTTGATAGTTTTGGATGCGAAGCAAGGCTTGATCCCGTCGTTCCTCGATGAGGTCGAGGTGATCTGATAAGAGCTGATTGTTAGCTTCGAGATTTGTCGTACAGAGCTCTCGGCGGAGGCTCCCTGTGATGGTTTCAGCTGGGACGACGGCTTCCATCCCGTAGGCTAGGGAGAAAGGGGTTTCTTCCGTAGCTCTTCGTGGGATGGTTCGGCATGCCCAGAGCACTTCGGGTAACCTTTCGGACAACAAACTTTTATCGATTTCGAGGCGTTTCTTGAGGTTTGCTAATACTGATTTATTAGCTGCCTCCGCCTGGCCATTTCCCTGAGGGTATCGTGGTGTTGACTTGGTGCGGCGAATTTTCCACTTGTCGCAGAAGTCTTTAAAGTCGTTAGATAGGAATTGTGACCCGTTATCGGTTACGATTTCGTGTGGGACGCCGTGGCGGCAAATGATGTCTCTCCATACGAACCGTTCGGTTTCGACTTTAGTTACCTGTTGGAAGGCTTCAGCTTCTATCCATTTTGTGAAGTAGTCTGTTAGGACTAGTAGGAAGCGTAGCTTCTGCCTTCCTGTTCCTGATACGACTAGTGGTCCTACGATATCCATGGACCATCTCATGAATGGGTATGGGGCGGATATCGAGGATAATTTCTCTGACAGTTGATGTATAAAAGGTGCATGCCTCTGGCATCTATCGCATGAGGATGAGTAGACCTCACAGTCAGCGATAATGGTGGGCCAGAAATAGCCTTGCCTTTTGATTAGGATAGCTAAGGCTCTACCACCGGAGTGGTTTCCACAGGAGCCGTCATGCATTTCTTTCATGAGTTTAATAGCGTCGAGGCCGTGGACGCATCTCAGGTAAGGTCCCGATACGCTCGCTTATAAAGGATAGATTCCATTATGCAGTATCTTGCGCTTATTGCTTTGAGTTTTCGAGCTTCCCATTTATGGGGGGGACCCTGCCCTCCGAAATATACTGCATGATTGGGATTCTCCAGTCCTCTCTTCCTATGATTTTGTCGTGAAGGGACGAAGGAGGTCCTTGTGCTGGATCAGGTTCCTGGATGTTATTGCGGCCGGGGGTCGTGCCCCCAGGGGTAATCCTTCGGTTAGGTCCCCTGGAACCTAATTCCAGAGGAATGTCGTTAATTTCCGGGGTTGGGATCGTGTCTTCGGCTGAAGTTTCAGGTTCAGGGGAGTATCTCGTTCTGCGAGTGTTTACTCTGAAGACAAGTGTGCTTGGAGGCTGGGTCGTGCCCCTGGTGGTGTGCTTTCTGAATTTGCGAGTTTTGGTTTTTGGGAACCAGAACGTTGTTAGGACTTGGGTTGCTGCTGATTCGGAGCAGCTACCTTCTGTTCGCTCTTTTGGTTTGCTATCGATCTCAGCTTTGGTAGCTATGTCGATGCTTGGTTTTTCGATTCCCTCTACAGGTATGATTCGTTTTACTAGGGGGTCTGATGTGGACGCCAATGCGGCCAACGCATCTGCTGAGGAGTTCTCTCCTCGTGGGATTCTCGTTAGCTCGAATTTTCTGAACTGTTTGGTGAGGCTTTGTACGACTTCGAGGTATGCCCCCATTCTTTCGTCCCTTGTTTTGCACTCCCCATGAAACTGGCTAGCTACCAACTGTGAGTCACTGTAGGCATTCAGCTCTCGGATTCCGAGGCTTAGGGCGAGTCTTAACCCTGCGATTAGTGCTTCATATTCGGCCTCGTTATTTGAAGCATTAAATCCGAGCCTGTAGGATTGCTCGATGGTTTCTCCGGCTGACGAAGTCAGCCTCAGACCGATTCCGAAACCTTGTTTTGATGAGGCTCCGTCGACATACAGGCTCCATTCCGAAGCTTCAGCTCTCGGATCTAGTTGTTCGGACGATAGCTCAATGATGAAGTCAGCGAGGACCTGAGCTTTTATGGCTGCTCGGGGTCTATATTCGATGTCGTATTCGCTGAGCTCTATGGCCCACTTAGCCAATCGTCCTGATTGGCTAGGGCTGTGCAGAATTGTGCGTATTGGCTGTGAGGTCATTACCACGATCGAGTGTGATTCGAAGTAAGGTCGTAGCTTTCTGGCAGCTGTTACGACTGCCAGAGCTAACTTCTCCATGGTGGGGTATCTGCTCTCGGCGTCTATTAGACTTTTGCTTGTGTAATAGACAGGTCTTTGCTCGTTTTGCTCCTCTTGTACCAGTACGCCGCTAACCACAGCAGTTGATACGGCGAGGTATAGGTACAAGGGTTCTCCTGTTACTGGTTTGGATAGGATCGGAGGCTCGGAGAGGTAAGCTTTCAGTTGCTTGAAAGCTTCCTCGCATTTCTCGTCCCACAGAAACTTCTTATTATTTTTTAGAAGTTTGTAGAACGGGAGGCATTTGTCGGTGGACTTAGATATAAATCGATTCAAAGCTGCGATTCGTCCAGTCAGTCTTTGTACCTCCCTGGTTGTCTTAGGTGACAGCATTTCCAAAAAGGTTGCTATCTGTTTCGGATTGGCTTCGATACCTCTTTCGGTGACGAGGTAACCGAGGAATTCGCCCGAGGGCACTCCAAAGGTGCATTTTGCGGGGTTTAGTTTCATATCGTATTAGGTGGGAATGTGATTTTCCCCAGCCGAGGATTTAACCAGCATATTGTCAATGTATACCTCCATGGTTTTTTCCGAGCTGTCCAGCGAACATTTTGTTCACAAGCCTCTGGTAGGTAGCTCCCGCGTTTTTTAATCCGAATGGCATTATCTTGTAGCAGTAGGTTCCGCGCTCGGTTATGAATGCAGTTTTTTCTTTATCTTCAGGATTCATCATGATTTGATTATATCCTGAGAAGGCATCCATAAAGGACAAGAGCTGATGGCCAGCTGTCGCCTCAACGAGGCGATCGATGTGAGGTAACGGGAAGCTATCTTTTGGGCACGCCTTGTTTAGGTCGGTGAAATCTACACAAATCCTCCACTTCACGTTTTTCTTTTTCACTACTACGGGGTTAGCTAGCCAATCGGGGTTGTGTACTTCTCGGATGGAGCCTGCTTTCGTGAGTCGATCTACTTCGTCGTTGACGGCTTGGGCTTTTTCGAGGCCTAGCTTACAGCATTTTTGTTTGATCGGTTTGAAAGTAGGATCTACATTGAGCTTATGAGTGGTGACATTTGGGTCTATTCCCTTCATGTCGCTGGTGGTCCATGCGAATGTTTTGACGTTGCTTTTCAGGAAGTCGATTAATTCCTTTTTCGTTTCGAGAGGCAGCTCCGATCCGATGTTCACTTGTTTCTCGGGATCAGAGTCGTCGATGCTAACTCGTTCGGTTAGGTTCCTAGGGGGACCTCGAATATTTTGTTGCATATCTCGGCCTTCCTGGATTTGTAATTGCTATTGGGGTGATTCTTTGAGGATTACTAATCCTCCCAAGTAACAGATCCTGGAGATCTTCTGGCTACCTCGTACGGTGGTTATTCCGTCAGGTTTTGGAAATTTCTCGCATTGGTGATAAGTGGAGGCTACTGCCTTCATCTTATGGATCCAGGGTCTTCCTAGGATCGCATGAATGGAGAGGGCCTATCGATGACCACAAAATTGGTCATTTTCATGATTCCTCCAGCTATGACCGGGAGCTTGATAGTTCCCAAAGAGGTGGCTGTTTCCCCGGAGAAGCCTACAAGGTTAGCTTTCTGACCAATAATTTCATAGTCATCTATTTCCATTCCTTTCAGGGCATTATAGAAGATAAGGTCGACCGAGCTTCCGGTGTCAATCATCAGCTTAGGCACCTCGTAACCTGCTATGTTCAGGGTGACGATTAAGGCGTTATCATGAGGCCTGTCGAGATCTGATGTCTCGCTCTCCCAGAAAGAAATCTTAGTGTTAGATTCGGGATTGGGAGGCTTAGATTGAGCATTAGAAACAGCCTTCCGTACATGACTCTTGATTGAATTAACTGAGTCTTGACATATATCGGAGCCTCTGAGGATATAATCCACTCTCGAGCTGGGGCTCGAATGAGGCGGTGGTTTGCTTAGGAGGGTCTCGATTTGCAGACTCTTCCCTTGGGGAAATTTCCCAAGAATCATGTCAACTCTTTTCTTGGGAGCTGGCGGTGGCGAATCTGTTTCCTTCTCAGGTGATCTTTCACGTTTTGGAGAGGTGTCTCTGGGACCTCTTTTCTGGTAAGGAGGTGGTTTTTTGAGTTCCACGTCCTTCAGTTCCCCAGCTACGAATTTAGCTACCAACTGTCATTGGAGGTCCCAACATTCCTTGGTTGAATTCCCTTTTCGATAGTGGTAAGAGCAGTGTTTGTTCTCATCGTAGCGTTTTGACCAGGGGGTTTTGCTTGTCGCGGCAACAGGTTTTTCCTGTTAGACTTCCTCGACAGCATAAGAATGTTCTCCCTGGGTCTGATTATTCCGGGAGCTCCCTCTTCTAGAGGATCCTTTTGCTTCCGAGGTTTCACCTTTCGGGTGATTTTGGGATTTCTTATGGATTTTATCCAGTGCGGCTGTTTCCTCCTCCAAGGTAATGTATCTCGATGCTTTGTGAAGAGCATCATCGATAGTTGGGGGAGGGTTAAGCGTTAACTCTGACCAGAACTCTGATTTGTGACAGAGGCCTCTTCTAAGGGCGTCGATGGCAACTTGATCGTTGGGGTTCGAGAGTTTAATTTTGACTGCTCTGAATTTCTCGATGTAGGTTCGTAACGAATCTCCCATTCCTTGCCTGATTTTCCAGAGGTCAGCCTCGGAAGCTTGCTTGAGGATATGAGTTGAGTATTGCTTCATGAAGGCGTTGGTGAGCTGGTCGAAGTTATCTATTGAGTTTGGCTCGAGGCTTGAAAACCATTCGAGAGCTGTTCCGACCAGGTTCTCAGCAAAGGTTCTGCAATAACCTGCTTCGCATTCTTCTCTTGTGAAGTGAGCTTTCACTATAGCTAAGCGGAAGGCTCTCAAATGAGCCTTTGGGTCTGAGGTCCCGTCATATTCGGGGATCCTAATTTTTCTGGTATCTCTTATGTGAAAGCTAGCGATTTTGTTTGTGAATGGGGTTCCACGGGTTTCCTCAATCAAGCTCTCGATTTCGGGAGCTGAGCACGTTGCTTTGTGTACTTGAGCGTTCAACTTTTGGAGAGCTGCGTGAGTTTGCTCCATGTATCAGCGAATAGCCTCAGGTCCTTCTAGGGGAAGGACGGTTGGGTCGTCATGATGAATCTGATGAGGAGATTCTTGATGGAGTCGAGCGTCGTCGTTCTCCCAAGTGTTAGGTGAGCTAAATCGCTCGCTAACTCTAGGGCCACTTGAGGGACGTGACCAGAGGGGTGAGCTGTAGGATCAGCTTCCGTCCTCGGGTGGCTGTCTCGATTAGGGATCGCGCTCCCATTTTGGTAAGCTGAAGCCGGTGTTCTTCCCCTAGGAGGGAAAGACATTCCTTCTCCGGACCTGAAAATAGGTGGCGGAGGCGGTAATCGTGTGCTCTGTTCGTGAACCCTATTGGGTGCAGAGCTTGTTGTCGCTACGTTACTTCCCATAGCGCTAGTTACAGGTGGACTGAATACTGGGGTTGTCCCAGTATGAGGTGTCCGTGGAACAGGCTCTTGCCCATCACGAGCAGTGCTGTTTGGGGAAAAATCCAGGCGTCCGCGAGGGAAGGTGGATTCGGTTAGTCGGTCTCGGAAGGTGACTCCCGATCCTTGTCGTTGCGACAGATGAGTCATCTCGGTTAGAGATCTAGTCACTTCCTCGAACCGTTGCTGTCGAGCAGTTAGCTGCTGCAACGTGCGCTCGTTATCCTGAGCTCTTTCTACCAATTGTACCATCATTTGACGCTTCTCGGATAGCTGAGCTTCCGAATGATTCGGAGCGGGTTGACGCTGTGGGTTTTCGGGGTGTGTGATCCCCGAGTTGTTCCCACTGGAAGACCTTGGGTCGGTCATTCCAGTTTGGTTTGGTTGAGCGTTAGCTGGAGGCTGTTGCTCGGATCGGTGATCGGCGGATCGAGGTTCTGGATTCTGGGGATCCGGGTCTCTCCTGTTTGGTGAGCCGTCGATCTGGATCACGGGATCAGGGATGGATGGGCTCGTTGCCTGGTTGGATGGATCCATTCTCAAGTTACGGAGTGAAGGATTCAATTATCTGTCCCCACAGACGGCGCCAAAATGTGAGGGGTAAAACTCACTCTCTAGTTTAGGTTAGGTTTAGATTGGGGGAAAGACAATCGTGGGCTGAATCCTGTTAGAAATTAAAGAATGAATAAGATTGTATTGACGAATAAGGGTTACAAAGATGATTAAGATGAATACAAAGAAATCTCTAAATGATTTTGAATGATAATATATGTGAAAATTCGTAGAAAGTTCGTCCCCCTTCTCTTCATTTCTTCCTCCTTTAAATAGCCTCAGGTCGCGTTTAACCTCTCCTGATTAGTCTCCGAGATCGCCTCCGTAAACTGAGGGATTTGTAACAGCTTCCTTTTGACCGAATCATACGCCTCTATCTTCGTATCCTAGGCTGTTTTATTAGGTTCCTGCGAGAGTAGCCGGACCTCTTCCTCGTGACCTCTTTTATCGAAATCCTTGGAAGTAGCCTCCGTCTTTAGGTGAGCTCCATTCTCCTTTGAAATGACAATTCACGCGTGGCCCATTATTAGGCTTAATTTGATTGATCCGCTAATTTCAGCTAACGGGCCATATTTGGGCCCAACACTGACCAACAAAGTTCAACTTCTCTTGTTTTTCCCTATCAAAGAGGAGCATGTCCAACTTATCTTGGAGAGACTTCAGCTCTTTCCTTGTGAAGGAGTCATCACCACCTCCACCTCAGTTTTGTCGATCACAATCATTATTGTATACTGAGTCGCTTTGAGCCATGTTCTCGACAAGTTCCATACCATCTTGCGCAGTTCTACCACTACAAGAAAACATGGACATAACGACTACCAAAATAGTCGTTATGTCGTCGTAATCAGCCAATTATGACTAAATAAGGACGATTTGTCATTCTTCATTATCGGCTCGTCGTAATGCATTAATCATCGTAAATTCGAAGTAAAATGTACGACTAACGGAATTCGTCGTAAACAAGACGTAGATAAAATCGTCATAATGTCGATGTAACGTTACTTCAATATAATAGACGTAAACTAGACGTAAATATCGTTGTGAAGTCGACGTAACTGTTACATCGATTAAACATCGACTTTTGAATTAAATTAGTCGTAAATATTACGTCTAATTAACAATGACTTTCGAAGTAAATCAGACGTAATATTTACGTCGATTTAACTTTGGTGTTCAAAGTAAATTAGTCGTAAATATTACAACTAATTTACTTCAAAAATCGTTGTTAATTAGTCGTAATTTTACATCTGCTTAACGTCGAATTAATCAATTTCTTAAATAAAATTTAAATAATAAAAAAATTCATAAAATATTTTGAATTCGAAAAATAATTATTGAATTCAAAATATTTATAGAAATTGCTAATTATAAATACAAAATAAAAGAAAATTTAGTCACAATATTCAAAATATATAATATACAAAAGAAAAATTAAAAACATAAAACCTAAGAGTTTAGGTCATCGAAGAGCTGCGAACTACGTCGCTGGATTTCCACATGTTCTTCGGGAGTGGGGACGGTGTTCATGGTTGGACGAACAGTCCGCCATATCTCTGCCAGCGCCGGGTTTGTGTCAGCAATGAGATTAAACATCGACGCCATTGCCCTAATTTGGTTCCTGTTGGCAGCGTCGTTCGTCTGAAGCTGTGCAATGACCTGATTGGCCTCCGCTAATTCTTGTCTGACCCGAGTCTCGGTTTGCCTTCTTGCAGCAAAGGCAGCTGTAACACTTGGGACATCGTTTACAGAACCGAGCCCGACCATCCGTCCCCTTCTCTTCGAAACAACCTTCAATTAAAAAAAATAGAAGTAATGAATATAAGAAAATATATAAAATTACAAATTATAGTTTGAATTGATAACTAAAATATAACGAAGGCAATTAAAATTCAACCTGCTCAAAAATTTTGTCTTGCTCGACGGTGGACAACTAGACCGGTGGAACATTCGTATTTTGCTGCGACAACTGAGTCTGAACCTCCTGGAGCCGAGTCTCTGCTTCGTTGTCTCCTCTCAAGCATCTACAAACGTCCCGTCCGCATGCTGGTGTGTGATCCCGTAAAGGCGAAAAAGAGACGGTGGTGCTCCTTCCCGCTCGGTCTATAAAAAATTGGAAATGATAAATAATTACATATTGAATTTAAATAATTAAAGAAGTAATACTGAATTAATTAAGATAAATAAATAAATGAAGACTTACAATTTTTAAGGCTACCCTAGTGTGTGGGGTCTTCCCAGAGGTGTGTACTGAGGTCAAATTTCCCTCGGTATCACGCGTCAAGCGGGCGGCGGAGCAGTTTAGCGACATTCAAACTGACTTAGGCATATTCCAATAAGTCTTCAAGCCATTCCATACATTGTTGCTGATGTATATGGGCTTGGCTGCATCCCCGTAAACCCGCCACTTCTCCTTCCAGTCACCAACCGTGTTTTTGAGGCGGTCCATCGCCTTAGCGTTTAACGATGCTTTCACCTCCTCATTGAGAGCAATCATCCAATTCCATTTTTAATGGAAAAAACATTAAAAGATTATAAATAAATTATAAATCTAAAAAAGTTTAAAAATTAACATGTATGTCTTACCGCAAAACACTTGTACCAAGTTCTCCGAACATGGTCAAGGGTAAGAGACCAGTTCGGATGTGGTTTCTGGAAGTTTGCCTTGATGATGTCCGAAATACTCCGGCCGAGGCAATTGTGCGTGGTAAACCTTGCAAAAACTGTGAAAAAAAATTATTAGCACAATATTTATTAAAAATGTAATTAAAATTTAATAAAAATGTATTAAAATTTAATTACCATAGAGTATTTGGTGGTCGGTCGGGGTCAACCCACATCAAACCTTCTCGTCCCGGCATCTCGAAAATGTCTTCCACTGTTAATCTAGCATACAGAAAATCCGGTGGCACCATCAAATCCAGGTGGACACCTAGAGGACCTGGAGCAGCTGTAGGCTCATCAGGAGCTGCGGCATGATGATCAGGAGCAGGAGCATGCTGTAGAGGAGGCTGATATGGAGCAGGAGGCACAAACATGGGAGGGTGAGGAGGAGGAAGACGAAAAGCCATAGACGGGGATCTTCCCTGAGAATGGCTCTCAGGAACAAAGTCATGTCCGACCAATCCAGTGCCGGATCCTGTCCCGGAGGTAGACGCGGAAGGATCTTCATTCCCTCCGAAAAAGTAGCTCCATACGAAGGTCTTGCGTCTCTAAGTCTTTTTCTACCGCGAGGTGCTGATGGCGTACTCATAGTGTCGATCTGTTTAAAAAAACAAGTATGAGTTAATCACCAAAAACTAATTAATTATATCCTAAAACTAATCAAACCTAATCTGATTCCCCTAAAACTAACCACCTAAACTAAAAAAACTAAAACATACCTGGGAGAAGTTAGAGAGAAGTTAGAGAGATGTGAGACAATCTAAACAGCAACTAAGAAGAGTTGACTGGTCGTGGTTTATATAGGACATTGGTTGACGACGTAATGTCGTCGTAAATTACGACGGAGTTAACTCGATGTGCGTTTTTGCATTACGACAAAGTTAACTCGATGTGCGTTTTTACATTACGAGGAAGTTAACTCGATGTGCGTTTTTGCATTACGACGAAGTTAACTCGACGCACGTTTTTGGGTTACGACGAATTAGGTACCAAAACAAATTACGACGAAGTAGGTACTAACGCTTTACGACAACTTAGGGTCGATTGTGTAATAAACATAAAGAGGAACAGTCACCAGAACAATCCTTATCAAAGAACTTAGCTTATCTTCGATAAGAACGGTTCTGGTGACAGTTCGTTTTTCCGGGACAGTGATCCAAACCGTTTTAAGGTAACAGTGATCCAAACCCTTCTTATCAATCCCACATAGTTAATAAGCTTATCCATAGCTAATAAGCTATGCCAGGTTGATAAGAAGTGTTCGGATGACCGATTAAAGTGTTTGTAATTTGCAATTTAGAATGCAAGGGTTTGATGCATATTTATAGGAATTAGATAGAGTCATAAAAAAAGTAAATTACGACAAATGTAACACGACCCGTGTTTTAGGGGTTACGATGAATTAGGGTCGAATGTCATTTACGACGAATTAGGGACGACTATGTAATAAAAAGAAAAAATGAATGGTCAACCGAATAGTTCTTATCGAAGATAAAACTGTTTGGGTGACCGTTCATAATCCCGATCAATTTCCAGGATCAATGTATCTAAGGAACAGTGACCAGAACTGTTCTGGTCAATCCCGCATAGCTATTAAGCTATGCGGAGTTGATCAGAAGTGTTCGGATGACCATTCATAATCTCGATCGATTTTTGCAATTTAGAGTGCAAGAGTTTGGTGCATATTTATAGGAATTAGATATAGTCGTAAATTAGAAGGTGTTTTAGGTGTTACGACGAAGTTAACTCGACCCTTGTTTTAGGTGTTACGAAAAAGTTTACTCGATCTGTGTAAATTAACATCTATATTACTTATAAACATCCAAATTTCCAAACCACAAACATGTAATAATACTTATTTTAACTTGTAAAATCTTTAAAACATAAGATTTGTTACACAATGAAAAATATAATGCAGTAAAGTAACATAATTTCACTCCTTCTCAGAATCATCACTCGGGTCATCACTAGGATCATCGCTTTCTTCAAATTCATCTTCATTGGCTTCATCCACAGTATCTTCTTGAAGATCTTCATCTCCCTGGTTTTGCGAATCAACAAGTAGGATTTTATCTGTGGGTTGTTCATGTACTTCCACTTGATTTACGGAATCTTCTTGTAAAGGCGGTTGTTCGTCACTTAGCACTCGCCCGCGAGGTGAGACCTTTATAGAAGCTAGCCAAGATATTCCATATTGTCTGATCCTTGGGTATGAAATAAAACAAACTTGATATGCTTGAGATGCCAAAATGTAGGGTTCAAATTTTGTGTACCTCCGTGTAGCATTGACGTCCACAACTCCAAACTTGCTATACCGAACACCACTATTTACCGTGGGGTCAAACCAATCACAATTAAAGAGAACGTATTTCATCTTCACTAAACCGAGAAATTCCACTTCAATGATCTCTTTTAAGATGCCATAGAAATATGTTTCACCTTTGACACATATTCCATAGTTCACTGTTGCTCGACGACTTCCATATTCATATGTGTGGAAAGTGTAACTTCGAGTAAAATACATAGATCCTTTGGTGACCTTAACGATCGGACCTTGTAGCAAATCGTGAAACCACAGTAGGAAGAATGAATTATCAAATCAATCTGTAATTTTAAAAAATAATTAATATTTCCTTTATATTAATTAATTAAAAAACTTAAACTAATTATTTTGTGTGTTTACACCTGCGTTTTTAATCACGCCAAAAAGTGTTGCTCTTTCCTTTTGTTTAGATCATTTGTTGATATTCCTGGTAAAGCTTATTCGACCTGGGTAATAAATTCACTGTTTTTGAAAATTAATTAAGGTTCAACAATAATATACTTGGTAATATTTATAAATTGCAGAAGTATCTAAATTTGATTAGTTACCTTTCAAGAGAGTGCATCTCCTCGCAATTAAGGAGTATATATGTGTGGACACTATGGGCGTCATCTGTACTCGACCACCAAACTTCCTTAAGTTTCCCACCTAGACGTCCAATCTGACAAAATATGTCTGGAACACCTTCTATAACATATGTTGACATAACACCACTATCATCATATCTGCTACGAGCCCTTTTACGTCTCCGAAATTGTGACCCAAAGTAGTATGACGTGAAGTGAGATGTTTCCTCAGTCAAACTACCAGTAACTATTGAACTTTCGACCCTTACAAGATTTTTTGGTTTCCTAATGTTTCATGGATCGCTCGTAAACGTACATCCATTTGTAATGAATAGGCCCACGAAGAAGAGCCTCATGAGAGATGTGGAAAAATAGATGTTCCATGACATCAAAAAACAACGGAGGGAAGATATGTCCATATTGCTCATTAGGATCGGGATATTCTCATCAAGTTGTCTGAGCACATCTTTCGTTAAGATAATGTGCAAAGATCTCTGAAAAAGCTCTAATATCTGCACATATATATATATATATATATATATTATACATTGTAACGATATTTATAATGTCAATTTTCAACTTTGATCAAATCCGATAAATAATTTCTATAACATGGTAATTAGTTTGTTACCTGCAAGCGTTTCGTGGACATTTTTTGGAAGCAATTCTACAAATGCAAATGGTAGTAATCGTTGCATAAACACATGACAATCATGACTTTTCATTCCTGAAAACTTTTGTCCCTGCTCAACATCTTAATAGATTTGAAACATACCCATCTGAAAATTTCACATATGTTGTCACCTACTTGAAAAACGCCGATTTTGCTTCTGGTGACAATCTGAAAATGGGAAGCGGAATTTTCCCGTCACTTTTAATATGCAGTTCACTCCTACAACATAATGCAGGCAAATCCAACCTGAGTTCTTATTATCTCTTGTCTTCCCAGAACGTTTATTAATGTGTTGATGATGTTTTCTAAGAAGTTTTTCTCTATATGCATCACATCAAGATTGTGTCGCAAAAGTAGATCCTTCCAATATGAAAGTTTCCAAAATATACTCTTTTTGTGTCAATTTTGTTGTGTCCCGTAACTATCAGACATGTTTGCAGGAGTATGCCAATTACCCCCCTTTGCAGACCGTTTCTTGTGCACCTTAATAATCAATATCTTTCTCGATTTCCTCTCCAGATAAATATGGTGGAGCGGTGTCCCGAACAACCACTTTAGATCTAAACAACGTCTTGTTTCTTCGGTACGGATAAGTGATGAGAACAAATCTTCGATGACAATCAAACCAAGACGTCTTCCTACCGTACTTCAGCTGAAATGCGCTTGTGTTTCCCATACAATAAGAACAAGTTAGCCTTCCATGTGTAGTCCAACCTGATAACATCTCATATGCAAGAAAGTCACTGATGGTCCACAAAAGAACTGTTGTAAATTTTTTTCTCGTTGAACAATCATATGTCTCAAATCCTGTTGAATACAATTCCTTCAGTTCTTCTATCAGAGGTTGTAAATAAACATTGAGGCACCGATTCAGATGCTTGGGCCCGGGTATCAATATACTCATGATAAGAAATTCCCCTTCCATACACATCTCTGGTGGAAGGTTGTGTGGCATCAAGATGATTGGCCAAAGTGAGTATTTTCTTCCAGACATTCTAAAAGAATTAAATCCATCCGTACACAGCCCAAGATAAATATTGTGAATGTTGGCTGCAAAATCAGGGTGTGCCGAACTCAAGTGCTTCCAAGCTTTCACATCTGAGGGATGATTGATCTCGCCTTCCTTTTGAGTATGTTTTGCATGCCATCTCATTGCTGTTGCAGTCTTTTCAGACAGATATAATCTTTTCAACCTATTTGTAATAGTTAAGTACCACATCCGTTGGTACGGTATCCTATTCCGACCACGTCCTTCCGGTTTATATCGTAGTTTATTGAAAAATTGACACTCTAATAATTCTGCATCTTTCCTCCAGTAGATCATGCAGTTGTCTATACAGACATCTATCATATCCGAAGGTAAACCAAGGCTACGCACAAGTTTTTGAATCTCATAATAAGATTCTGCACACAAATTCTCTTGTGGCAAATACTCTTTAAACAACTCACCCCATCCATCCATACAAACTTTAGGTAAGTTATAATCAGTTTTGATATTCATCATCCTAGCTGCCAATGAAAATTTAGAAAGACATTCTCTACAACTTCATAAATAGGCTGATTTGCTGCTGCTAGCATTTCATAAAACTTTTTTGCATCCAAATTAGGTGCCTCTACATTTTCTTGTACTTCCTCTAGATTTTCAACCTCGCCAACAACTAATGAGGTTGTTTCACGAAATGCATCTATAAACATATCATGCATCCTGTCATGATCTACTACGTCTTGATCCTCCTCAGGATAATCATAATGCAATTCTTCCCTATTACGGTTTTCTTCAAACTGATTACTACTACTAGCTTCATTCCTACTATCACCCTCCCCATGGTGATACCAAATGTAGTAATGTGGGGGTAAATCCTCTATTTAGTATATTTTTCAAAATTGTTTCACTACGAGCAAACTTGGTATTCTTGCATTTACGACAAGGACAAAACATTTTACCCGATTCTTGTGTGAGAGGCGTGGTTCCAGCTTGTTGCATGAATAACTCCACCCCGTTCAGAAATTTGTTTCTCACAACTCCTGTATAATCTTTATGTGCATACATCCAACTCCGAACCTCATAGTTATTTCCACCGTGAGACATTGTTTTTACTCTTTTCTCGTTTTTTTGGTATTTCTTAACAATGAGAGAGTAGAGCATATTTATAGGAATTTTTTGATTTTGGTAGGTGGGAAGGTTACAACGAGATTACTTTCATTTCAAAAACATTAGACGTACAACAAAAGTTAAGTCGAAGCAAAAAATTGTAGTAAAATAGTACGTATTTAACTTGAAATTTACGTCAATTTCAAATTTTGACGTAATACAAAAGTAATCTTGGTTGTGTGTTTAAGACGATTTGTAATCGATGTAATTTTACTTCTTGTTTACGACGATGTTTGAACTCCTCGTAAATGTGAAGTAAATGTGACGTAACATTACGACTACCTTGATTCGTCGTAATGCTTAGTCGTTACTGTCCTGTTTTCTTGAAGTGTACTTAAGAAGAAACCATTGCTAGCAATGTCCAACATGCTTTGATACTTAGGCAAAGTTCCTCTGTATAAAGTACTTAGTAGACTCTCATTACTGAAACCTTAATGAGGGTGTAAAAATAATCCTTTAAACCTTTCCCAAATCCTTCTAGGTTCTTCAGGTGAAACCCTGAGATTGCATTCTGGAGTTTGGCGGTTCTTGAGATTGAGAAAAACTTGTTGATATATATATATATTTTTTGCAATCATCCCATGTTTCAATAGATGTTCTTGGTACGTTCTTCTTCCAGGTATGAGATTTGTCTTCCAATGAGAAAGGGAGTAGCCTCAAATTAAAAGCATCTTTAGAAATGCCGTTAATCTTCACTGTTCCACACAACTTGTCAAAATAATCTAAATGATCCAAAGGATCCTCCAAGGCCAGTCCATGGTACTTGTTGCTTCGGATCATATTTATCAAGCTAGAATCTATCTCGAATTTATTGTTCTCCACAGCTGGAGGTCGAATATCCGCCATATTCCCTTGGATATTAGGCTTGTCATATGTACCGATAGCTCTAGATTGGCGTGGAGGGTGTTGTGGCCTAAGGTTTGCAGCTCCTTGGCCATTTCCATCTTGAGCTCTCCCTGAAGGAACTCTTTGAGGGTTGTGTCCTTGGTTTTCAGCGTCATAGACATCTTCTTGATGAGGTTGATTCTAATTTTCATCTATCTCAAACCCCAATCTTTCTAAATGAGCTAGTCACTCTTCTCTTCTCTTTCTTGCTAACACTCTCTCTAGAGCATTGATGTTGTCTACTTTTGGAACAAGGTTTTTTGGTCCTTTACTCCTCAAGTTCATGCATATATCATTCAAAGAGAGATGAAGAAATAGTATCAATAAACAAATAAAATAAAATAAGATTTAGTCTCAAGCACTGATTAAATCCCACTGTGAAAATGAACTTTGAACAGGCAATGGTGACAAATTTGATAAAAAGATTTTCCTCAATCCTAAGATCAAAGTAGTATAGATGAGTTTCAATCCAATCCGAAGTGATTCTAAGCAAAGAGAATGCAAGACATAAGCTTAATCTAAGTGCAATCAGTTTTGTTGATGTGAATAGAAGTAACAAGAACAAGCAAGGAAAATAACTAAATCTTTCAATCAATTGAGTATAAAAGAAACCTTGGGCAAGGGTATTTCTTTGGGTGACTAAGATCCAATTTAAAGTGCTAATAGAAACATGCAATAAAGTTACATAAGCCTAGACACAATCATTAAACTAGTTCTTTGTCAAGATAAGAGTTCATTTGCTATCAATCACTAAACATCAAATGTCTTTGGCTTAATTAAATCAAGAAATCATTGAGAACAAGTCTAGTAACTATATAAGTTTTACTAACATCAAATGTTTTTGGTTAGGTAAGCAAAGAGCATTATCAATTCCGTTCAGACATTTCATCAAACACATTCCGGGCATGAAATGTCTAGAGATCTTGATTAGAGAGATTAAGTCTAAACTAGCATTGGGAACAAGAGGTAAGCATAGAACATGAATGATCTAACACTAAACACTCTAAATCATCACTTAATCACCCTACTAACCCTAAACCATAAGTTAAAAAGAGAGTCTACTCATTAATCTTCATAATTAAACTTAAACTCACAACAGATTCAAGACTTTAAGTTTGTTAAATAAACTCAAACAACTCAAGAAAGAAAGATAAAGATACTAATGATTCAAGTTTTCCTCTAAAATATCAATGTTTAGAGGGAAAACAAGATTGTCCTCTAGATTATGTCTAGAATGTATTTATAGTAGCTTAAAGCATGAGTGTAAAATGATAAAAAGTTTGGTCTCGGTGTCGACCGTGGACAGCATCAACCTATGGTTTTGGTCTGCAGTACATCCATATCAAAATTCGACCACATTGTCTCTATTCTGCGGCCTGGTACAGTCCGCTCCCAACGTCTGCGGTTCGTCATCGTCAAAACTCGCGGACAGTTTCACCCGCGGTTGTGAACCACGGTTTGTCCACACGGAATCAACCTCTCTACCATGATTCCGCGGGTGCTCTTTGTCCGCAGTTTATGTCTGCGGTCGAAGCCTCCAAAGGTGACCTCTCTGGTAAATTACCGCGGACGCACCATGTTTGCAGTTTCAGTCCGCGGTCTGTCCAGCTTCACTTGTCTTCATTGCCCATAATCCTTGAACAGATCTGGTCCGCGGTCACAGCCTTCTTGCACATTTGTTCACGTTTTCCCATCAAACTCTCTAAACTTCAACTTGAGCTTCTCCAAACCTAAATAACTACACATGCACATGGTATGCATATAAGCGGACTCTACATGCTCGTAAATGATCCAAATGGGTATAAATATGATGAGTAAAACAATGCAAAATCTCAAGACATCACATCTGCAAAATCTCAAGACATCACATCTGCAAAACCAACCATACCAAACTCGGGTTTTCTAAAATAAATCAACCCTAAGTTACATGACCTTGGAGGTAACATAATATATACTTTACTCTGTTTCAATGCATGTGAGTAAGAGAAGAGTTATATCTTGCAAGCAGGTTAGTAACAAAAACAATATCAAGTTTATTACAATTTGAAAGATATAAAATCCCACCGATATCACTCATATAAGGTATTTCTGGACCTAATATTTCTTCGCTATCTTCACAGGTTCTGAAAGGATCTCTCTCAACACCGAGAGATATATTTACCATTGGAGTACTGAAAGAAGTCGATTTGTCCATATAAAAGTGTTTCAATAACCTTTTCGTATAATTTGATTGATGCACAAATATTCCTTCTCGTAAATGCTCTATCTAGAGTCCAAGATAAAACTTTTTTTGCCGAGATCTTTGATTTCGAACTCTTCTATCATATGAGTTCATTCATCATCAACCGTTTTTTGAGTTCCATTAATGTGCAAGTCATCAACATATACAACAATGATTACAAAGCCAGATGACAATAACGTATGGACATATCACATTATTACATATCCTTTTCTCAATAGATATTAACTTAATTGATTGTACCACACGCGTCCAGAATGCTATAATCCGTATAATGATTGTTGTAACTTGACCGAACAAAACTCTCGGGGTTTCTTTTCAATGCCTATGTCATGTTCAATCCTTTAGGAAGTTTCATGTATATATCATTATCCAATGATCCATAAATATGCTGCCATAATGTCCATAAGATACATTTGAATATTTTTTTGATGTCACTAGGCTCATCAAAAATCTAAACGTAACTGCATCCATTTCCGGGAAATACGTTTCCTCAAAATAAATTCTGGTCTCTGAGGAAAACCTTCAGCAACTAATCAGGCTTTATATTACGTTACCTCATTTCATTAACTTTTCTCACGAATACCCACTTGTACCCAACCGGATTACATTCTCAGATGTGACAACTAAAGGTCCAAAGACATTCTTTTTATTCATGGAGAGTAACTCAGTTTGTATGACCAATTTTTGCTCCTCCCAGTCATGTATTTTCTGAAAATTCTAAAATGGACCTTGGATCTGGATCATAATTTTGATGATCGATCTCTTTTGGCCACAGAAAAAGACAACATTTCATCAACATATTTTATCTTATTTCTGATCCATAACTTTTCATCTCAGGCGTAGTTAATGGAAATCTCATACTTTTTTGTTCTCTTCTCGTCATCTGAATCCTTATCTTTATTTGGTTATTTTTGAACCTTTTTATTTATGCCTTCTTTCAGACATTTTTAGTATCATGTTCTTGTGGAAATTTTTTATTTTGCTCAATCAATTTCATTTTCTTTCAGGGATTTTTATCTTTTGAACCCGCTCGCTTGCCCCTCTTTAATTGAATCTTAGGTTCATTTATTATGTTTTCATTAATTCGTTCTTTAGGAACAACAACTCTTGATGGAACATTTTCAGCGGGTATATATGATTTTGTTACCCTTCTTGTTCCAAATTATGAAAATACACAATTTTCAAAATTTCCAGTTGTCGTTGATTCGTAGGAGGATCGAGGTGTAACAACGACGGTGTACACCATGTAATTTCTTATTATTTTCTCTGATTCCTCCTCCTAACGATGGAAATTCATTCTCATTAAAATGGCAATCGATAAACCGTACCGTTAACATATCACCAGTTACCGGTTTCAAGATATATTATTATACATGGTGATGTGCAACCCACATATATTCTCAATCTCCTCGTTGGGCCCATTTTTGTTCTTTGTGGTGGAGAAATTGGAGCATAGACCGCACACCCTAAGACACAAAGATGAGATATATCTGGCTCATAGCCATATGCCAAATGTAATGGGAAGTACTTATGATACACAATCGGTCCTAACTGAATCAGTGTAGCCGCATGCAATACAATATGACCCCATACTAAAATTGGGAGCTTTATTTTTAATATCAACTTCTTGCAATCAATTGTAACTGTTTTATCAATGACTCGGCCATGCCATTTTGTGTAAGAACATAGAGAATTGGATGCTCTACATCAGTCCCCACTAACATTCAATAATCATTAAAGGCTTACGAGTAAACTCACCAATATTATCAAGCCTTACTTTCTTAATGACATACTCTGAGAACTGCATTCTCAGCCTTATTATTTGGGAAATAAACTTTGGAAAAGCCGTATTTCTTGTCGTCAAAAGACAAATATTTGACCATCTAATAGATGCATCAATCAATACCATGAAATACTTAAACGGCCCGCACGGTGAGTGGATCGTACCACATATATCACCATGAATTCTTTTCAAAAATATTGGTGATTCATATCTAACTTTTGTTGGTGATGACCGAATTGTAATTTTTTCTGGAGAACATGCATTGCATGTAAACTTGCCTGTTTGCAAAATTCTCTCGTTTTTCAATGGATGACCATTCAAATTTTGCACTATTTTTCTCATCATGACTGAACCACAATGTCCTAGCCTCTCATGCAAGACTTTAAATTCATTAGTAAACTTCAGTCTACTATGACATAGGGCTCCGTCACGTTATTTTCGTGCAATATCGTCAAGAGGATAACATTTTTAACTTTTCTAATATATGTATCCTCTTGGACTTAATGCAAAAATATTCAATGCCATTTTCCTCATAATCTTAATATGATATCTGTTCTCCGGATATCCTTAAACTTAACAATTTTTTATGATACTCGGGAGAGTATAATGCATTACTTATTTCAAATTTTGTCCCACTTGGCATTGAAAAACGAGTCTTTTAGAGCCCTTAATAATCTTTGTATTACCATATTATATTTACGCTTCTAGTGTAATCTTTTATTTTGCGAGTGGAGATGTATTTCTTAAATTTAATAATTGTGTGCGTTGACGCACTATCTACCAAATATATATCTCCATCAGTCTCAAATTCAGACATTTTATAAATTTAAAATATTCATAAAATATATTAACATAAACATCAAACATGACATAACATATATTGTAAAAGATATAAACATATAATATAATAACATTATCTTCTTCAAGAAAATAACTATCATGTCACATCAATATATATATATATATATATATATATATTTATATATGAATTAAGCAGAAAATCTGAAATATCAAGATGAATATCATTATTCAATCCATGATTTAATTATTTTTTGAATCCTTTCTTATAAGGATTTAATTTTCATTTTTTAAATATTTAATTACTCAAATATCTTAGGATTTTTTCTCATGATACTTCTCATCTTATAAACCATTATTAAAATGGTATAAAATACCATGAATTTATCTTTTTTTATCCGATTCAATTTTAAACTTATCGATGATTTCTAAAAGTTCATTTTCTCTCAAGTGCATCTTTTCACTCGCTGCCCAAGTCATATAATTATTTCTCGTAATAACAAGGACATTTATTTCTAGCTTTGTCAAATTTAACATGATAATTATATTTATAGAATATCATATAAAAATATAATAAGACAAGAATTTAAATGCATAATTTAAATACAGAAATTAAAGGAAAAATTTAAAGGCATAAACTTAGATGAATAAATTTAAACGACATAAATAAAATTCTGGTTTGGGAGGATCTTTGGATCCCTATTGTGCCAGCTAGACCTGCACGGTCCTTCCATTTTGGGATAGATTTGAGGATGACAGTGAATGACCTAATTACTGGAGACCCGAAAGAGTGGAATCAGGAACTGTTGAAGACCCTTATTATACCAGAAGATGTACAACTTATACATAGGTTGGCCATAAGCCAGTCGAATAGGGAGGACAGATTTAGGTGGAGCTATACGAGACATGGGTTGTATACAGTGAAATCCGGTTACTGGGTTGGACGGAAAATCCTCCGGCAGAGGGGTCACTCTGAGGTCTTAGAACCGAGTGTTACGAAACTCTAAGCTCAGGCATGAAAAGTAAGTGCTCCCCCTAAGATTAAACATTTGATCTGGCAAATGACCATATGATTTATAGCAGTAACATGGAATTTGGCAAGACGTCATATGCGTTGTGATAACCATTGCCCGAGATGTGGGGAACCGGACGAAACAGTCAACCATGCTATATTTGAATGTCCCCCTGCACTACAAACCTAGGCTCTTGCTTCGACACCTTCGTGCCAGGTGGCTTTTCTACCTCAAGTACATTTGTAAACATGGATTATCTGTTCTGGAGGAAACATGATATTGAAGACCCGAACCTGGATAGGGATCCCTATCCCTGGATTATTTGGTATCTATGGAAAGCCCGAAATGAAAAAACTCTTCAAAGGGATATATTGAAACCCACTTGAACTTAGACATGCTGAAAGTGAATGCAAAGCTTGGTTTGAGGCTAATTCAATAGTGGAAAATACAATGATTCAACAAGCGAATGTACAAATCTCAAGTTTGTCTAACATTTGTTTGGTCGATGGATCATGGACTTCTGAGGATCCATTTAGTGGGTTTGGTTGGGTATGGATGGATGATAAAGGGAAAGAATAACTCCTAGGATTGAGAAATAAAGAGAACCATTTATCCTCGTTGCATTCAGAGATTGACGCACGAACATGGGCGATGGAAGCAATGTTGCAGCATATTGCATGTCAGAATTTGGGAACATATTGTAAGAAGGTCATAGCGATGATCCGAGCTCCATAAGAATGGCCGAGTTTTTCAACAGAGATTGGAGAAATGATTGCACTACAAAGAAGATTCCAATATTTCAAGATCTTTCACATACCGAGATTTTTCAATCGGACAACATATGGTTTAGCTAGGATTGCTTGTTCATTTTATCGAAATTTGTTGTTTATTAGGTGTTCTATTCCGGTTTGGATTCCCATACCAACTCATGTCTTTGAGTAATAAAAGAGCCTTTTGTCGTCAAAAGAAAAACTAGATAGTAACTTGGATATTAATTGGTTTAATGAGATGCTAAATTAGTTTCTTATTAAAATGGTCCAATAACTTTGTAGAGAAGATTTTTATAATGAAATTATTTTAATAGAACATATAATGTTTATTTCAACTAAAATTAACAGAAATTAGATTGGTGGCGAAGAAAACTCTAAAAAATAGCCTAATTAAATTATATGATAAACTATCAGTTTTCTTTTCAAACTTTCATATAGCATCATATCTATACATAATTATTCATTATTGAAAAATATCTGTACACTTATTTACAATTATAGTTTTACATGTTATTTCATCAAACATGTAAACCACTAATAATTACAAACAAGTTAAAGGTGTATTATTTATTTATTTATAAAATCACTAGACAGATTTTAACCGATTATAAAACATTAAAAGATACTGATAATGGTTAATAGATTTGTTATTTATGTATGTTTGATTGTGTTAGATCAATGAAAATTGATATTTAATGCATGATTAGCATATAGATTATTATCATGGAAGTGGGTTAGTCTAATTGAAAAATATCTAGACCTATAGAATTTAATGTTGTTTTGTTTGAACATCTTACATTGATTTTTGATCACCCTATATCAATTACCTTGGCCCATGTATCCATTTTAACCTTTGATTGAAGTTTGATTCTTGCCTTTGTTCATTTATTGAATTTGATATCATTTTATTTAGTCTTGTTAGAATTGTTACTTATATACTTCCAAACTTTTGATTGTGCTTAGAAGAGAGGTTTACAAGGAAGAAATCTTTCGAAAGGCTCCCATAGGGACTTGCCGAAGGAGGGAGGTCCTCTGAGACGCTTCATGAGTGACATACCAAAGGAGGGAGGTCCTTTGATGCGCTTGTCGACGAGCATACATAAGGAGTAAGTGATCAAGCCGGTCAAGACCGCAATGAGAATAAGAATCCCGGGGACTCTGAAGTGAACGTCCCTAATCCGAGGTCCCTCGCGAAGTATCTAAGGACAACCCCACACCCCCTTCCGGAGGGTCTCGGAGCAGTCCGCTCGATATGGTATAGTTTCGGTATTCCAGCGAGACTTTACTCATCAATGCCCCAGGCCAGGGCACCGAGCTGATCCACCAAATTAAGGGTGGTCCCCTAAACATGACGGCGGTCGAGAACTTGATTTTCTTCAATGCGTACGTCGAAGCCGCCAGAATGTGCGCCTTAGTGGGTAAACTAGAGACCGTATATTCGTCAGTTAATTTTCTTTGTCTGGGTTCCGATTTTCTGATCGAGTTTTCTTTTGTCATTTGCTCGTGTAGCACAAAGGCCGTTGGAAAATTTTAATCCTCGAGTACGATGCAGACCTGAAACATGCGATATCCCAGGGAAAGATCATCGAGGCGGAGCTAAAAAGGGAGAAAGCAAAGGTACCAGCTCTGGACGCCTTTACTGAAAGGAAGGCGGAGGAATTCAAGCAGGCAGCGGCGACCGCAGTCATGGAGAGGGACCAAGTGATCACTCGGTGGAAGTCAGACCAGATAAAGGCCGAGGCCTTAAAGCGTGAACTGGGAACTGCCTGGGTGGCTTTGGAAGAGATGGCTCGGGAAAAGGCTGTGTTGGAGCGAGAGAAGGCTGATCTGGAGCAGAGAAAGGCTGCTTTGGCTATGATGGTGGTAAAAGATGTCAATTGGCTAAGGATTCCCGAGTCTGAGAAGTGACCATGGAGCGGTAGGGTCTTGGCCGCGATGATCGAAACTGTAATTGTCGCTTTGAGAACATCTGCAACCAATAGCCTCGACGAGATGCTTATAAGATGAAGTACAATCTCCTTGGCCTGGCATCCGGGACAAATAAATTTCTCGAAACGTTAAAAGATAAGGTGTGGCTATTCCTCAAGATGCCATTGATGTCTTTGCTTCGAAAGAGGTTTAATTCAAGGGAGAAGCCGCTGAATTAGAGGTCAGTGAAATCCCAGAAGCTGACCTCTCTCTTTCTCCACTCCGTCTTTTGTCCAAGTTCTTTGACTAGCATCTCTTTGCTACCGTCGATACGTTTGGTCAAACCTCGACCTACTCGATCTGGTGGCCATTGCCAATCTGAACGCCTCAAGCAGTCCTCTTACTGATGAGTGGTGGAAGTGAGCACACCTCCCACTGAAGACTCGGCCCCGAAGGAAGATACTAACCAATTAAGGCAAGGAGTTGATGAAGAGGTTTTTGAGGAAGGTCAGACTGAGCCGTAAGTCGTTGGGTCAATAAGAGCCGACGAGTGTCTGATCACTCCCCTCCCCGAAGCCTTGGTTCCCGAGAAGGATTTGGTTGACCGGTCAGGAGATGAGGTCGATGGCGAGGTTTGTGGGGAAGGTCGGACCGAGCCTCAAGCTGTCGAGCCAGAGGGAGTCGTAGGGCGTCCAGGGACAAGCAAAGAAGAGCTCGAGAAGGCACTCAGCTCGCGAAGCTCTTCGGCAGTTGATAAGTATCCCCGAGGAGGATCAAGCCATCCGTAGTTCGTTTTGGTCGAGTAGAAGTGATTTGGGAATGCATCTACTCAGTTTTTGTAATAGCTGGAAAAGTTAAGGCTACCTATGTACCCCCGAGGAAGATCAAGCAATCAGTAGTTCTTTTTGGTCGAGTAAAAGTGATTTGGGAATGCATCAGGTAATTTTTTTGTTATAGCTGAACCGATTAAGGCTGCCTAGGTATCCCCCAAGGAGGATCAAGCCATATGTAGTTTGTTTTGGTCGAGTAGAAGTGAATGGCGAAGCGGAGAAAGAGAGAAAGATTGCTTCCCTCAAAAAGGCCCATAAAATAGAGGATTTAGCCTGCTAAGCCGGCCCAAAATATCGGCTTTATCAAACAGCCCCTGATTAAGCGCATAGCTACGGATCAAGATCCTTTTACTCAGCTCCAAGAAGGGAACTCCAGCTCGGATCGAGGAGAGGTCACGTAGTCTGAGTGTTCGACCATTAGGGAAAACCAACCTAGGGCAAGATGGTAAGCGCTTTTACTGTATAAGAGATTGGGAGGCCAACAATAAGAGCATCCGAACATAAACATACACACTTGGCGGCTAGAAACTAGGGTTTTACTCTTTTGTATTCTCACCAACTTGTTCTTTCCCAGCTAGCTCTCCAATCACCGGCTCAATTTCTCTGTTTGTTTCCTTATTTGTAACCGATTAAACTTTCTGATCTAATAAACGTCTTCAAACTAACCCACCGACGAGTTCCATCTCCTTTACTTGTTATAGATGGACCGATTAAGGCTGCCTACGTACCCCCGAGGAGGATCAAGCCATCCGTAATTTTTTGGGTCGAGTATCAGTGATTTGGGAATGCATCTACTCGGTTTTTGTTATAGCTGGAAGAATTAAGGCTGTCTACATACCCCCGAGGAGGATCAAGCTATCCGTAGTTTGTTTTGGTCGAGTAGGAGTGATTTGGGAATGCATGTAGTCATTTTTTGTTATAGCTGGACTGATTAAGGCTGCCTACGTACCCCCAAGGAGGATCAAGCCATTCGTACTTCGTTTTGGTTGAGAAGAAGTAAAAGGCGAAGTGTAGAAAAAGAGAAGGATTACATCCCTCCAAAAGTCCCATAAAACAGAGGATTTAGCTAGCTAAGTCGGCCCGAGTTGTCGTCTCGATCAAACAGCCCCCGATTAAGCGCAAATCTATGGATCAAGATCGTTTTACTCGGCTCCATGAAGGGAACGCCAGATCGGCTTGAGGAGAGGTCATGCAGTCTCGCTGTTCGGCCATTAGGGTGAACCAACCTAGGTAAATAGGGGAAGAGCTTTTACTATATAAGGGAAGGGGAGGCCAACATCAAGGGCATCCAAACATATACATACACACTTTGGCGGCTAGAAACTAGGGTTTTACTCTTTTGTATTCTCGCCAACTTGTACTTTCCCGGCCAGCTCTCTGAGCACCGCCCCATTTCCTCCGTTTGTTTCCTTATTTGTAATCGATTAAGCTTTCCGATCTAATAAAACATCTTAGAATTAACCCACCGAGAAGTTTTGTGTCATTTACTTGTTAGAGCTACACCGATTAAGGCTGCCTAAGTACCCTCGAGGAGGATCAAGCCATCTGTAGTTCGTTTTGGTTAAGTAGAAGTGATCTGGGAATGCATGTACTCGTTTTTTAAGCGAGAAAAGGCTGCGAGAAGTTAGTATCGGGAGGCGTATCGCCTTAGCTGATGAAGGTTGGGGCATATGTCCGTAAGATCTGCTTCTGCTCGGTCAACTTCTGGAGCTTGACCATAGCGATCACAAGGTCTCTTGGAGCCTGTTGATCTCCTCGGAGCGTGCGGATCCAGCCATCGACCCCGGGGGACTATGGTAAGTTGACAAGATGGATTTCATCGAGTGAATCCAGGGTGTGTTAAGGATAACGTTGTACGGGGCCTTGGCACTGATGACAGAAAACTTAACTGTTCGGGCAATGCCGCATGCGTAGATCGGGATACAGATTTTTCCCAACATGACTTTGGACGCTCCGTTGAAGCCGGTGAGGGTGCGAGAAATAGGTTTCATGTTTTTCGAGGTCGATTTCCATCTTGTCAAGGGTATCACGGAAGACAAGATCGACCGACCTACCAGTGTTGATCAATACTTTGGTCACTGTGCAATCTTCGATCCAGAGCTGTGGTTGTTGTGTGTTAAGGGGACACCGATGGCGTCTTCGGCCGAGAAGGTGATCTGCGGATCATTCTCTGGTTTAAAGGGATATTTCTGTGCGGTGGTAGATTGGCGTCGATAGTCTTTTGCTGAGCGTACTGAGTCACCGCACGGAGGAGAGCTGCCCATTATGACGTTGATGGGCATGTGGCGCTTGGCTTGTTTCTTATGTAGTTGGATTCATAGATCACCAGACAAGTTCTGGATTGTTGGTTGGTCGAAATTTCGCCCGCGTGAATTTTGCAGACGATGTAGCTTCAGTTTGTCGAACTTTGGTCGTAAGTCAGAGACCTTTGGGCGGTTTAGTTATTCACAGATCATTGACTTTAGATTGAGATTATCACGAAGATCCGAGACTTCATGATCAAGGGTTTCCTCGGGGTCCGCTATGACAGCTTTTGACTTGATTCCTTCCAAGGTATCCATCGTGGTACTGAGTTTGTCGAGGTTGCGCTGGGAACTGACTGACTTAGCCTTCGAAAGTTGGAATGCGGAAAGTAGGTCGTTACTCGGGATCACTGCTTTGTGACCGATAAGGTGGCACAAGTCGCGAGGATGAGACTCCTCGTCGGAAGAAGTCTCTGGTCAAGCGAGAATAACCTGAACGCGCTTTCTGTTCCATGGTTGTACGTCGTCTGATGGCATCTCCTCTCGGTCCTGAGCAACGGTTCTTTCATTGGTTGGTCGGGACTGTTCCTGTGTGGTTTATTCCTGAGACTTCTGGGCTTTTGCTCCAGCTCTTGCTGATCTTCGGTTTCTGTTTGGCCGGTTCTACCTTCGCATTGCCACTGCTGAATGAGGCAAGTAAGACCTCGTGGAGCTGCTTACATTCCTTTGTTTCGTGTCCCTTGATCTGATGGTACGTGCAGAACTTATTGAGGTCAACCGAGCTGGTGGAACTCGCTGGAGTTTGGGAGTTTTGATCAGCATCTCTCTCCCACTTGTTCCATTCCTTTTCTCAGACAATGACCGCAGAGCCGGGAAAATCGTCTTTGTCGACGACGTAGATGAAACCTTTCTTTCGGTCGGCTTTGTCACCAGATCAGTGCTGACGCGGCTCGTGGTGTGTGTCTTCTGTTTTGGGTGCAGGCTGCTTCGAGGCGTTATGCTTATTGATGATTGCTTGGGTGTCTTCCTCCATTTGGATAATGTTATTGGACCAATCAATGACATCATGCAGGGAAGTGGACGGGTGTCGGTAGAGATCATCTCGGAACTTCGAGTGGACCCATAGTATGTGCTTGAAAGCGTCTATTGATATGTGGTCAGGAATGTTCATAGTGGAGACTACAACTTTAAACTTTTCCATGAAGTCGCCCAAGCTTTGGGTGGATAATTGGGACAACTGCCATATGTAGGAAGCGGTTACTCTATGGCGAGTGAACATTATGTAATGTTTGAGGAAAGCCACCCATAGGTTGTGGAAGTTATCGACTGAGTTCTCGGGAAGCCTGGAGAACCAGGTTAGCGCCGGCCTGGTGAGGCTTTCGACGAATAGTTGGCAGAAGCCTGCTTCCTTTTCGTCGTCGTGGAAGTTAGCTCGTAACATCGCTATGTTAAAAGGATTTCACATGGTCAGTAGGGTCTGAGTTGCCGAAGTAGGATGAAAGGCGAAACTTTTCCATAAACTGGAGCCGTACATTGCTTATCCATCGGAAAACAAGGTTTTGAGCGTCGCGGCGTAGACATGGTCGATTTGCGAAGCTGAGCTCGTGACGTGGTGGATCTTGGAATGGATGTCTTGAAGCGAGAGCTTGTGCTCAGCGATTTCACGATGGTTTCCAAATCTGAGCCATTACGGTTTTGTATGGTTCCGCCGACAGTCGGGTTGGTAGTCCCAGTTGTTGGTTCTTCCGCATGAGCCAAACGGTTAGTGTTGAAGAGCTGTCTTCGATGGTCAAAGGGTTACTCGTGGGGGTGGGTCAGAGGATCGAGGACAGCGGCTAAGGTGGCGAGCTGCTCATTCGTCGGTTTATGTACTTCTTCTTGTTGAAGGAAGCGGGCCATGATGGTATCTATGAAGTCCAATGTGGTTGGTTCCGCGGCAACATGAGTGGGTTCCGGCTCTTCTTCGGAGGTTGAATCTTCAAGAGTTATGATAATTTGTTTAATATTATTTCGTTCTGCCCCACGGTGGGCGCCAACTGTTTGAACCGGGTTTGGTCGAAAACGAATAAAGGAGACAGAACTTGTCGGTGGATTAGTTCGACGACGTTTTATTAGATCAGAAAGTTTAATCGGTTACAAATAGAGTAAACGGACTGTTGCTCGGAGAGCTAGCCATGAAAGTACAAGTCTACGAGAATACAAAAGAGTAAAACCTTAGTTTCTAGCTGACAAGTGTGTATGTCTATGTTTGGATGCCCTTGATTTTGGCCTCCCCTTCCCTTATATAGTATTAGCTATTCTCGTTTTGCCCTAGGTTGGTTCGCGCTAATGGGTTTTATCTTATAAGGCCGAACAGCCGGACCGCGCGCATGACCTCACCTCGAGCCGAGCTGGAGTTCCCTTCATGGAGCCGAGTAAAATGATCTTGAGCTGTAGTCATGTGCTTAATCGGGGGATGTATGATCGAACCGACAGCTCGGACAGACTAGCAGACTAAATTATCTGTTTTATGGACCTTTTGGAGGGATGCAATCCTTCTCCTTCGTAATATATTCTATTATATTAATTCTTTTTACTTGGAACCCAATTTTCACTTAAATCAAATTGTGAGTACGACTTTCTATTTCTATTTCAACATGTGTAGCTTAAAGGGTAGGTTACAAACTTGCAATTGGCAATGGTATTATGTTGATTTTATGTTGCACAAAAAGAAAAACTTAGAAATTGAATTGGTCTATCTCTTAGTGCTAAAGAAAAACTTCTTTCTCACAACATCACGTGTCATTAACAACCCTTGATTAAAATGCCTATTTTAAGACTGTTAAATGATTTTAAATTAAAAAGAAAAGAGAAACGTAGTAAGAGAGAAAGGAAGAGCGCCAAAGTCTGAGGCTAATTGTATGGTAGCTTCAAACATTCCTAAAATGGCGATAATGCCTCAAAATCCATATCACGTTTCTCATATCATTATTTGAGACTTAAATTGCTCAAATATATTTTGATGCGTGTGGATACGTTTTGATAGGTCTAAAGAGAATTGGATGAGAGTTGAAACGGATCAAGCTGAGAAAGGAACCAACGACAGATGCATCTATGAAGACAGGTGAATTACACCACTTGATACTTGTTGAGTTTATCCGACGTTCTTCTCTCGGGTTTCTCAGATGGAATGGCAGATCCTGCTAGTTATGTCTATCACGAGCGTGACATCGACCAAGTTTGTTTCTCTTCTTTTTAATGTTTTTTTTTGTCTTATATCCATCCTCAAAGTGCCATGCGATTATCATTTTCTTCACTTTCTTGAATACATTCTGGAAAAAAAGAACAAGATTGTGTGTGTGTACGTGTTAATTCCTGAGTTAGATCTAAGATGAAGAATGCAATATTTTTGTAGGCACTTATCATTTTGAAAAAGGGAACTCAGTTAGTCAAGTACAGTCGTAAAGGGAAACCTAAGTTTCGCGCATTCAGGCTTTCTCCGGTATTCTACTTTTAAACAAAATAAAATACATGAAATGTTTACGTTGCTTTGTATATGTGATATGCTAACTATATTATTTAATGTCGATGATAGGATGAAAAAACGTTGATTTGGTTTTCGCATGGAGAAGAAAAAGGTTTGAAGTTATCTGAAGTTTCTCGAATTGTCCCAGGACAAAGAACTGTGAGTTTTAACCTAATTACTTTTATTTAAAAAGCATAGTTTTTTATCTGAAAGCACAGTTATTTGTGATTTCTAACAACTTTCTATGAACAGGCTGTTTTCAAGAGATTTTTACGTCCAGAGAAAGATCACTTATCATTTTCACTTCTGTATAATAACAAAGAAAGGTCGCTTGATTTGGTTAGTAAATAGTACACTTTATATCTTTCTTCAACTTAGGTTATAAAATAGAAAGTCACATATATGTATATCTTTCTTCAACTTTGGCAGATTTGTAAGGACAAAGCTGAGACAGAGGTTTGGTTTGCTGCCCTTAAGTATATTATTGAAAGAAGTCGTAATAGACGTGCAAGAAGTGAGATCCCTGAGGTATATGTTCTTTTAATTTTCTCCCATAGTCGTAGACTAATGGCTTCCCTCCAATTCTGACCAACCCTAAGTCCTAAGCCATTACTTGCTTTGTCTATATACTTACAAATTAAGTTCAATATAAATTAATTATTTTGGTTTTCAGATACATGATAGTGACTACTTCTCCACTGGTCGTCAATCAATAGACATTGTCTCAAACAATATTCCACGAGGTAGAAAATCAATTGATCTAGGTTATGAACGTGGAAACATGTTAAGACCAAGTACGGATGGTTTTCGGATTAGTGTCTCAAGTACACCAAGTTGTTCAAGTGGAGGATCTGGTCCAGATGATATAGAATCATTAGGTGATGTTTACGTTTGGGGTGAAGTTTGGAGCGAAGGGATACTACCAGATGGGACTGTTAGCAAAGAAACGGTGAAAACAGATGTGTTGACTCCAAGACCCTTGGAATCAAACGTTGTTCTTGATGTTCACCAGATTGTTTGTGGTGTAAGGCATGTCGCGCTTGTGACAAGACAAGGAGAAGTGTTTACTTGGGGAGAAGAAGCTGGAGGTAGGCTTGGACATGGTATTCAAGTCGACATTAGTCGTCCTAAACTCGTTGAGTTTCTTGCTCTAACAAACATAGACTTTGTTGCTTGTGGAGAGTATCACACTTGTGTTGTATCCACCTCTGGGGACTTGTTTTCATGGGGAGATGGAATCCACAATGTGGGTCTTTTAGGTCATGGTAGTGATATTAGCCACTGGATACCAAAGAGAGTCTCCGGTCCATTAGAAGGTCTTCAGGTACTCTCTGTTGCTTGTGGCACATGGCATTCAGCTTTAGCAACTGCAAATGGGAAGCTATTCACTTTTGGTGATGGTGCGTTTGGTGTTTTGGGACATGGAAACAGAGAAAGCGTTTCAAACCCTAAGGAAGTACAATCTTTAAACGGTTTAAAAACTGTGAAAGTTGCTTGTAGTGTTTGGCATACAGCGGCCATTGTTGAGGTTATGGGTCAGACCGGTACAAGCATGTCATCTAGGAAGTTGTTTACTTGGGGTGATGGTGATAAAAACAGATTAGGTCATGGGAACAAAGATACTTACTTGCTACCCACGTGTGTCTCTTCACTTATTGATTACAACTTTCATCAAATTGCTTGTGGGCATACATTTACAGTCGCACTCACAACCTCAGGACATGTTTTCACTATGGGTGGGAGTTCACATGGTCAGCTCGGTAACTCAATGTCTGATGGTAAGGTACCTTGCTTGGTACAAGACCGATTAGTCGGAGAATTTGTGGAAGAAATCGCTTGTGGAGATCACCATGTTGCAGTTTTGACATCTAGAAGTGAAGTTTTTACATGGGGGAAAGGTGCTAACGGAAGATTAGGACATGGTGATACAGATGATAGAAGAACACCAACAATAGTTGAAGCCTTGAAAGATAGGCATGTGAAGAGCTTATCTTGCGGCTCAAACTTCACATCTAGTATATGTATACATAAGTGGGTATCCGGAGCAGATCAGTCAATCTGCTCCGGATGTCGCCAAGCATTTGGATTTACACGTAAAAGACATAACTGTTATAATTGTGGCTTAGTCCATTGTCATGCTTGTAGTTCAAAGAAAGCTTTGAAAGCAGCATTGGCTCCAACTCCAGGGAAACCACATCGAGTATGTGATGCTTGTTACAACAAACTTAAAGCAGCCGAAACTGGTTATATCACTAACCCAAACAGGAACAATGTTGCAACTCCTGGACGGTCGTCAATAGATGGTTCGGTAAGAATTGATAGAGAAACGACAAGGTCATCTAAAGTTCTCTTGTCTGGAAATACAAAAGCAGTCAAGACATCAAGGCCTGGATTTAGACCTAATTCTTCTAATTTACGTGACTCACAAGTTCCATCTCTCCAACAACTTAAAGACATTGCCTTCCCCAGTCTACTAAAACCTATTGCTCCTGCTGCTGTTCCACCGCGTCTACTGGTGGGACCAATGTCATCGCCTCCACCTACAAGATCCTCATCGCCTTTACCTGGAAGATCCTCATCTCCTTTAACTGCAAGATCTTCATCACCATATGCAAGAAGAAGTAGCCCTCCACGCACTTCTGGATTTTCTAGGAGCGTTATTGATAGTTTGAAGAAGACTAATGAAGTTATGAACCAAGAAATGACGAAGCTGCAGAGTCAGGTATATTTATACTTGTCCTTTTGTTTTAAGCGACCAATATAGTATAATAAAGAATCTAACTCATTATTTCCTCAACTTTTAGGTTAAGAATTTGAAAGAGAAATGCAATAATCAAAGAACAGAGGTGCATAAATTTCAAGAAGCAGCTAAAGAAGCTTTTGAATTAGCTGCAAAGCAATCTTCTAAGCATAAAGCAGCTACAGAAGCCCTAAAAGCTGTTGCAGAACAGGTTTGCTCCAATTCTTTTTATGCTCAAAGTTTTTTCTTTGGCAACATTAGCATATAATCTTTTCTATAATTAGTTAAAAGGATTGAAGGATAAATTACCACTTGAAGTATCGGAGAGTGAAGCTTTTGAGTCCATTAACTCTCAAGCTGAAGCTTATCTAAATACAAACGAAGTATCTGAAACATCTATACTTACAACTCCGATACTTGATCAACAAGAAACATCTCCTTCTGGAGACACACAAGATCAAAAGATTGATGAACAACTATCATCGAATTCAAGTATAGCCGAGACGTCAAATGCATCAAAGCCAGCACCAACAGAATCTTCATCATCATCATCAAGAACAGGTGGGAAGGAAAGTAAAGAACAGTTTGAACCTGGCGTTTATGTGACTTTTGTGGTAGACATGAATGGAAACAAGATCTTCCGACGAGTTAGATTCAGGTAACATACATGAATATAATTGTTTTATGTATGGATTTATGAACAATGTTTGATAATTATTTGTTTTGTAGTAAAAAGAGATTTGATGAGCATCAAGCAGAAGAGTGGTGGACTAAAAACAAAGATAGGTTGCTTAAGTGGTATAGTCCAAATTCATCATCATCATCACCAAAACCAACGGCTTCTGATTCACCTATTGCTCCTCCACCACCATCGGAACCACCGTCGGACCCGTCAGTCCCTGAGAAGAGCAATGAGGAAGAACCAGAAGTCCCTGAGAAGAGCAATGAGGAAGAACCAGATTCTGAAAATTAACCATTATGATTGTTTTGCTTGTTCTTTTTATTTTTCATGTGTATCAGTTGCAGAGACATAATGAAGAATCTGAGTGTTATTGTATTGCGTTATCAAATATATGAATAGTTTTGGAAATATGATGGTAATTTTTTAATGGCGGTCTGAAGATTCTCGATCACGAAGACAAGATTGATTACATTCTTTAATGGCGGTCTGAAGATTAAAACTTCCGATTGAACAGACAGAGGGGTGTGATCTACCATCCTCTTTGACTGAACTTCACGAGAAACACATCAACTATGAAGCCAAACTTCTCATCTCCACACCTGCGGCTGTTACTCCCATCACTGCAAACTATGCCTCAAATCTGCGTCTTGTTCACAAGAACAACAAACGTCAACACCAGAACTGGAACACTCCTCCAAATAATAGTTCTCGTTAGCCATGGAATCAAGCTCCTAATAACACTCAACAAAGAACTTTCAAGCCATACCTAGGACGATGTCAGATTTGTGGTGTTCATGGTCCATCTGCTAGACGCTGCACTCAGATTTCACAATATCAACAGCAAACACAGCTGGATTTGTTACCTAGATCACAATACTCACCAGCTGTGTGGCATCCCAGAGCAAAAATGGCTCTTGCAACCTCTCCACAACAACCTTGGGTCTAGACACTTGTGCGACGCATGACATCACTTCTGACTTGAACAATCTTTCTCTTCATCAACCATATACAAGTGGTGAAGAGGTTCTCATTGGTGATGACAGTAGTCTTCCAATTACTCATACGGGTTATGTCTCTCTCCCTACAGCATTTAAACCATTATCTCTCACCAATGCTTTACTTGTTCCACACATACATAAGAACCTCCTATTTGTTTAAAAGTTGTGTAACACTAACCGGGTCTCTATTGAATTTGTCCCATTCCATTTCTAAGTGAAAGATCTGAACTCGGGGGCTCCATTACTCCAAGTTCGTACAAATGAGGAACTCTACGAGTGGCCGATCGTTTCAACCTCTCCAGCTTCGTTCTTTGCCACTCACACAGTCAAAACACCCCTCTCTGATTAGAACTTAAGATTGGTTCATTTTCCATTCCTATTCTAACCACTATTTTATCTCAACTTACTTTACTTATCTCAAACTCTGTTTCAAAAACTTTTTCATGTGTTGATTGTCTTTCTAATAGAAGTCAGAGACTTTCTTTTGCTCAAACTACAATTTCTTCAACTCAACCCTTAGAATACCTCTTTACTGATCTCTGGACATCTCCAATTATCTCTATCGAAAATTTAAACAATATCTCTTAATTGTCGATCACTACATTCGCTATTCGTGGTACTATCCTCTCAAGCTTAAATCCCATGTTAAAGATACTTTTATCAAGTTCAAAGCCCTCACTGAAAACAGAGTCCACATTAAAATAGGAACTCTGTTCTCTGATAATGGAGGGAATTTCTAGCTATTCGTTCTTTCCTTTCAGAAACAGGCATCTCTCATCTTACCACCCGACCACACACCCCATAACATAATGGTTTGCCTGAAAGACGTCATCGCCATATTGTTTAAACTGGCATATCTCTTCTCCATCATGCAAAGCTTCTTAACACTTTCTGGTCCTATGCTTTTGCTACGGCTGTTTACCTTATAAACAGGATGCCAACTCTGATTCTCTTTCTTAATTCTCCCTGTTATCTCTAATTTCAAACCAAACCTAACTATCTCAAGCTCAAGATTTTCGGTTGTCTTTGCTTTCCCTGGCTAAGACCCTATCACAACCATAAACTAGAAACCCGATCAACCCAATATGTTTTCTTAGGGTATTCCTTAACTCAGAGTGCTTACCTTTGTTATGATCCCCCTCAAAACGTCTCTATGTTTATCTCCATGTCTGATTTCTCGAAGACATCTTTCTCTATCAATCTCTTACAAGCTCAACGCCTCTGTCTCCTTCCGTTACAATCAAAGATTGAAATTCTCCGGTCTCTATGATTCCAACTATCCCTCTGCCACTTGTCGTGCCTTCGGTCCCACAACCTCCACCTCCACAGCCTCCGAGTTCAGCTCCTTCACCGCCGGTCAATTCCTCACCATCGCCATTGATGGAACAAACCAGACCTTCCTCACCTCTCTTCTCCGGCCCAACAACTTACCACAAGCCCACAAAATATCACCCATACCCAACAAATAACGACAAACCCACAAAACACCACCCAAGCCCAAGAAACCCCTACCAAACCCAAATATAGTTACTGCAGCCCAACGATTAAACTAATAAACCACAAGCCCACATCCTCCTTCATCTAACTAGAAACCAATAAAGAGAGACCGTTCAGTATTATAATATTTTTTCATTCAAAATTCTGAAAACTAAAGGTAAAAGTAAAATATTTGAGAGAATTCTGTAATAATATTCAAAATCAACACATGTAAAGTAAGTTTTATGACACCAAACTTCATACAAAGACCTTAAAGTGAATATATGATCTTGAATTATATAACCTTGTGCTCACCATTGAGTTTTGATGTCTTAGCCTATCGTTTTAAATCTATCCGTTGATTGTAACTTTGTAAACTTTGCTCATCCAAATTGGACTTTTATTATATGGATGGATTATCTTTGATTTAATTGTGTAGTTGGCAAAAAATATAAAAATCCTAGAATCACTCTGGTAATAACACATACGGAAGGAAGATGCTTTTCTAGCACAATTATTTTATGTATTGACCATATTTCACTAAATAAAACAAGAAAGGAGACAAATACAAATCATATGCATTGCTCTTCCCTTTTGCGTTACCAAAGAAGTGTACCTTTCCTTATTTGAGCCAAACTTGGAACGTAATTGAGAAGAAGTGGGTAAGAAGATAGTTTGATTGTAGAACTTAGATAGAGGATCCACCTGTATGACTTCATCCTCCGACAATATGTAATATTTTGCTGTGGTTTCTGCAATGATTGCAATACACTAAAGATTTGTTCTCCTTGTCAGCCAAGAAACTAAACCCATTATGATTTATTTCACTTTTGGTTTTCACTGTTAGGACGTTGCTTCATGACATGACTTATTTGTATTTGAGTCAACCTTGGAACGTAATTGAGAAGAAGTGGGTAAGAAGATACTTTGATTGTAGAACTTAGATGAAGAGGATCCATTTGTATGACTTTATTTCCTCCAAAAATATGTAATATTTTGTTGTGATTTATGTAATGATTGTAATACACTAGAGATTTGTTCTCCTTGTCAGCCAATAAACTAAACCCATTATGATTTATTTCGCTTTTGGTTTTCACTGTTAGGACGCTGCTTCATGACATGAACTGTCTTTATTTGAGCCAAACTTGGAACGTAATTGAGAAGAAGTAGGTAATAAGACACTTTGATTGTAAGATGAAGAGGATCCACTTGAATGACTTTATTCCTCCGACAATGTGTATTATTTTGTTGTGGTTCATGTAATGATTGCAATACACTAGAGATTTGTTCTCCTTGTCAGCCAATAAACTAAACCCATTATGATTCATCTCGCTTTTGGTTTTCACTGTTAAGACGTTGCTTCATGACATGATTTATCCATCATGACTAGTTGCTTTTTTTAGCAGGACTAGTTTTCACCCATACGTGTAAAGTATCTTCAGTGTAAAACACTTCCTAACAGACAAAGCTGCTCATTTAGAACTACTGATAAAGCTGATATATTAAATGTAAAAGGCTGAGGCAGAGATAGACTTTGAAATCTATCGGATGAAAAAAATTAAAACTGAGAAAGAACTTAGTATGTGGACTCTTTGTTTGAGTAGCAACCCAATGAGTATATGCTTTCATAGATATACCACGACGATATTCTTCTAAGAACCAATCAGTATCCAACCAAAAACTTTCCATGAACTAGAGGTGAAGTCATAAATTGCGCAATTATTGTTGATTGGTAGTATCACTTGACGATCCACTCTCAATATTTTGTATTGCTTGTAGGAGAATTTGTTGCCGTAACCAAGAGCATAGTAGTCTTCCCACCTGTAGATGTCTCTTGGTTTAACCCATTTGGTTTCACCTGAACATGGATTCCAAACCATGAATCTCTTAATCGTTGTAGTGCATAGCAATAGGCTGTCGCAGTAAAAGACGTTGTAAAGCAATTGGTGAAGCATTAAGGTTGAATTGATATGCTACCTTAACAGATGGAGCAACATCGTTGTGCAGTCAATGGAGATTGATCCACTAAGAATACCTTATGATTAATCTTTAGAACGTAAACCTCAATCAAATAATAAGAATAACTCTCTAGAAAATAACTCAAAATCTTTAGTTTCTAATATTGTCAT
>CAJHQP010002357.1:0-88057 GCA_905132765.1 Moricandia arvensis | reverse complement strand
CTTCTTCTTGGATATCACTGTGTCGAAAAGATCCACACCTTGATCTGATATATAATTCTTGCGGATTAGCATAGCAGATTTTCTGCGCTTCAGCAACTCATGAAGATCGCCGAATGAAACAAAAAAAACAAGCACATCCACTCGATACATCGGCTTGGGTTTATATTTTTATAGGGCTATTTGCATAATTTGATGATTTATTAGGCAAGTAGAGGTAGCGAAAAAAAGATCATAAATCAATCAATAACAACCTGACTGGAATCCTAATCACTGGACTACTTCATAATGCCTTCCGGCACACAGCTAGCACAGAAGGAATTACTCCACACAACAATGTCCACTACCCCAAAAGAGCCTTCTTTCATGCCAATGGCGGGGGATGCCATCTTCCTAATAATTTATTCTTATTAAGATCTTAAGCTATCAAAAGTGGAAATGTCTTACAAATTGTTAGGCAGGTAAAATTGATAATAACATTGAGGATAGCAGAATTCTAAACAATATCTTATCATAGTCAAGCCTAAAAAACTGTGCCGCTCGGAACGTAACATACCTAAACGATTTACTTGGACAATTAAAAAGGAGCAGAGGAACACCTAATTGACTTCTTCTCTTCGAAAACAAAACTAAGAAATACTACTGCCTCAGTTCAGCAAAATAAAAAAACTAAACCCAAACCAAAAAAACAATCCCAATCTCAACACCAATTCACAACAACAAACTATATCACATCATGGAATAGTAATGATATGGCAATACAGCACCACTTCCTCTAATGAAGAAAGCGCTCTGGACAATGATAGCCGCCCTGGCTCTGATGAACTCATTTGCTTCAGCCGCGCCATCTCTTCCAAATAAACCGACATCTAGCAAGCCTATAACTTCCTCAATCCACCTGACAGCACCACCGTTCCACCTCCCAAATTAGTCGTACTATTCTCCTACATTCACTCAGACACACTCCACACTGCCACAACTCACCCTTTTCCCTATTCATAAGAAAGAAACGAACAAGCGTGAATGCCTCCTCACATACCTGTGTTAGACCATACGACCTATACTAGAATATACCCCTCGAGATCACACACCCAAAGGTCCATTCCCTAGCGTCCAAATACCGTCATTAAAACAAGAACCTCCCTCTCTCTAACACAAAAGAACAAACCTCCAATGACCTCCCATCATCTCCTCCCACTATCATGCTCTCACAGGCGAGAAAGTTCTTCCTTCTAATTGAATTGTCTATTTTCCTGTCCGGGTCACTCTTCTTCCAAGCTTAAGGGGCATCCAGGATTTCAGAAGTCAATTCAAGACTTAACATGATCGGTATATGGTTTTGCATCAAAGACAATTCGCGGTGAAAGAAAGTAGTCTCTGTTAGCTCTTCCTTCACTCAGTCAATGAGGTTCCTAGGAAAGTCAATGATTTTGTTGCAAAAGCTCTTCTTCTAGCTACAAGCATTCCCTGTTCTGTGGAATGAACTACTTGTCAATCAAAGGGCCATCAATTCCCCATCAACTGGATAATTAGCATCGGAATCAGACTCAGAAAGGGAAGGGGATGCCACAACTACTGTAAAGTCAAGAGTTTCATAGGGAAGGTGACACATCAAATGCTACTATAGTCGACTCAGTTACTGGTTTTGCTGTGTTAGTAGCGAAAGGCTGAGGCGTATAATAGAACAAGGTATGTTCCGGGAAAAGATTATCTGGTTGGGATAGGGATCTCTCCTTCTCCTTTTCTCAAGGCTGGTAAGGAATCAAGAAAAGTGGTTGGGAAGTGCCCGGCCATCTACTAAGAGCTACTAAGAGTTAACTAGCTATCTTGGAAATAATCTAAACCGTAAAATCACAACAGCCCTTCTCTTAGGGCGACAAAGGAACAAGGAACCAGGGAAAGACCAACACAACTTCCTTGACTTCCTAGGCTTAGAAACCCATTCCTATAAACGGGAAAAGCTTACTAGCCTTACAACTCTGGAAGGGATTACTTTCTTACCAACTGACATGGCTTACCTGGCTTACCTTACTAACAACTACCAAAAATTCTTGGGATTACTTCTTGACAGGTCATAGCTTACTTACTAACTTTCATTACACGGAATTACAGGGAAGCCAACAACCGTGATGTTCCGAGTGAAAGTAGAATTTTAACCGGAACTGTCGAAAGATTACTACAGAAGAACCCATAAGATGTCCCTTACATATACCGATGTAAACAAAGAACTGAATGCTTAAGAGAAGGAAGATAGAGGAAAGCAGGCGAAACACAAACTGACCGAGCTAGCGATGTTCCTATTATGATCAAAAAAAGAGACAGGGAACAAATCACAATATACATCCAACTAGAGCTGCTAACCGGTATTCCTCGGTGGTTATGTCCTTTAAGGGAGGGAAGCAAAAAACACAATGAACCAAGCGGAACAGGCGGGATACAGTCAAATCAGTACAAACAAACAAGGAATACTATTTAAACAGAACCTACACTGGGTACGTACTTAGCTACGATCACTCAGAGGCCGTTCTTCAAGTAAGAGACTAAGCAGGCTTCGCTCTTTTGTTTTCTACAGGTGCTGAGAGTCTAGACAGCGGGCCCTCTCCTTTCCGACTGGGCTAACTCAGGGAAGGGTCAATCTCCTCCGGAGCATGATGCACAACCACTCATTCGTCCTGAGTAAATAGTAGAATCTATCTCTCAGCGATTCTTTTCTCCACCAATAACCCCTTCCCAACCAGGCCGCCCGATCGATTTTGTAAGATCGGCTAATTTAAAGGGTTTAATCTGGTCCAGAGTTGTCGGAACGAATCGTTTTCTTTAGGAAAAAAAGATTTATTAGGGGGTCTTGGTTGCCCCCCCCCCCTATTTTCAAAAATTATAGCTAGCGTCGACCGACTTTGCGATATGAACGGACACGAAGAAAAAGGCAGGCAGCGAAATGCAAAAGAGAAGACCAGTGATCCCCGCCCCGGAGCATGTTATTGACTTAACCACTAATTTGTTGATTGAAGGTATCTTCCTTACTCTCAGCCACTAGTTAGAAGGAAAACCCTCTCTCTTTAGTCGAGATGCTAATTTATAATACCTCTCCAATGGCCATTGTTGGGATGGGGCATTCTATCAAGTTAGAGCCGATGCTTAATTTGCATGAGTTTGGGTTGAAACTTTAGCAGAGACCTTTCAGCTGAGGAAAGGGTTGGCTAACATAGCTCGTCCTATAGTAATATGTCGACCGTGCCACATTAGGTATAACTGATAAGCTAAAGGAAAAGGGAGATGTTGTCAACCAACGGGAACTAGTTATCCTGTCTATTCATTCTCTTTCTTCTAGTTAGTCAATTGGCGTAGCAAGAAAGTAACCTAACCTATTTATAGGGATGTAGTAACAAAGCCAAGCACTTGTTTTACCATGGAAAATCTCTATATACATAGAAGAGAACGCAGCAACTCCCCCATTAATTAGGAACCGGTGGAACTGGAGCACTTGTTTATTTACCATCTCCTTATAGAAGACTCTTGCCGTTAATTCATTAGTATTAGTTGGTACTAGAAATGTGAGAAAAGTGAACGAAAGTGCTAGCACGTAAGCAAATCAATTTAGTCCGTCCACTTCCGAAAGAGAAAGAAAAGAAAGAGGAACAAGAGTGAAATGCCAACCCGTGGGATGAGAAGTTGCAGAGTAGCTGATAATGGCCTTCCTCTCCGAGTAAGAAATACCTCTCCAAGGGTCAAGTCACTCCGTACCTTTTTAGTCAAGTAAGAAATACCTCTCCCAAGGGTCAACTCACTCCGTACCTTTTTAGTCAAGTAAGAAATATCTCTCCTAACATGACTTTGAGAATTGGGCGAAGCTGGAACATTTGATGCAATAGCTGACAATCCAATGGGAATTATCCAATCGAAGGAAGAATGATTCATGACTACTCTTTCTGCTTTGAAAGAACTCTTTGAGCTTGGTTTTCAGTCAACTTTATCTCTCTCTCTTTGTGAGAGGTGGTCATGCTCTGTACATTCAAGTATATGTTGATGATCTTAGAATCACATGGTCCAATCCTCTGAATATTGATGACATAGTATGATAAAAAATGCCATCTTTTCTATAAAGTATCTGGCTCAATCTTGGTCAAAAGGTTAGTAGAACTTCTGCTTCTATCTTTCTAACAACATTACTGATCTATTGGTCATGGCTGGTATGGAAAGAACCTCTCCCTTCTCCCATAGTCACTTTTGGGTCCTCTTTGTATGCTCTGCTTTTGGAAGATCCACTTTGCTAATCATCATCTCTGTCGTAGCATTCTTGGCGGTTTCTAGCATAACCAGATCTGACATAGATTACTCAGTGAACTTTCACATTTTCTGATGAGACCTTAGATAGAAAAGAAGGTTTAGATTCCAGTTTCTATTCCTTCCTATTAAACACTTTCAAAAGATTGTTGAGATATCTTCTCTAAATTGTCTGCACTTAACACCTTCCTTTCAACTTGCTCTTGTTTTAGTGATGCTGATTGGCCTTCGTGGGAATTTCTAAATCACTGTCAGGATATTGGCTTTTTCCTGGGAGATACGACGGGAAAAGAAGGAAATAAGTTTAAATAGGAGAGTCAGAGTATGGGTCCATGTAACACCCCCGGACCGTCCTAGGTCGGACTAACCCGAGACAACCTGAAAATGCCACAATAATAGCTCGCTGTATCAGATCGACCAAGGATCAAGAACAGATCAAGACCCTCGACCAACCCATTCCGGTTTGCTATATCCTCGAGGCCGTGGTCTGAGGCTTTTCAACCCGTACCACGGTCTTCGAGTTGTGTTGACCCGGACAAGGTCTTTAATCATTCAGCACACAACCAAGAGTATAAATATAATGTTATTAATTATAGGTGGAAAGCGTCTTACAATACAATACATTACAAGATATCAGAGTTTGCGCGCATGGCCTAATGCCAAAAGAAAAGTAAATATACATTCAAAAGCTAGTCCTTGCTTATGCTTACGCCACTTCAAATCTACACCGGTCGCCTACCGTTCCACTCCCCTCTAAGCTTCCCACCTGCTGGTTACCTGCATAGTAGAAGAGGGCATGAGTAATCGAAATTACTTAGTGAGTTCCAAAATAAATAACAATCCCCCCTTCAGCACATGGTCAAACACACAACACACAATCTTATAATAAATATGCATGCAAACAATCTATGCGGGAGAGTAAACGTGTAACTACTAATGCAATGCAACTAGTCTCTCCACCCAGACCTAACAACACACAAATGCAATCTAGACTCAATCCTAGACTCGACCACACAACACAATTCAGATGTCTACACATCCTGAGATCCCAACACACAACGGAGGCCTAAACCTCCACCCTGAACACTCCCGACGACAAACACTAGAGTCACATGGTTGGAAAACATCACTTCGGGAATTGGTCTTCTTTCAATCTAACCCAAGCCATGTCGTAATGCAGCGCTCGTCCATGAGTGCCACCCACTTCACGTGACAAGCCGTGGAGAGTAGGTAACTCCACCACTGGAGAATTGGGCTTATCCCAATCTAACCCATGGTCCACGTATATCATTGGAGAATTACCCCGAGATGGCCACACGTTCTGGTCTAGGAGCAACCAGCCAGAATTAGGGACCTCCGCCTATAACCTCCGTGCAACGCACCAAGACAAAACATGCACAACAAACACGAAGACACTAACAATGCATGCAACAAAACTACACACCCGACAAGAGAGAGCTCCACTCAAATCCCTTGCGGTTCAACACACTACAACGTCTAGATGATTATGCAATCCTGCATGCACAAGTAAAACAATATCTAGACAACAAAACAACACAACAATCACAACATGTATGCAATCGGCACACACTCTCTCGAGGCCCTCCACAAAACTGAACTCTTGCCCCGGGTCTTCACTTAAGACCCACCGATCAAACCTCTATACCTGCATACATAAAACACACAAACAAGTCTTCGGAAACCCACCTGGTTTGATGCCAACAAAGACTATCCAGAACCTTTCTCTAACTCCCCAAAAATGACTAAGAAACAAACCAAAAAACACTCCTAAACCCTCGGTTTCTCTCTCTAAGTCACCTCTCTCTCTCTAAGGGTGATAACTCACGTTTTGGGATAAAGAAAATGAAGGGGATGAGTCTGGTATTTATGGAGATGGAGGGTTGAAGCTGGTTGGACAAGTGGACTTTTTTGCATGAAGGTAAGTGGACATGTGTCCCACTCACCAAACTTTCCTTGCAAGCTTCCCAGATCCTACAATCAAAGCTTTGTCACCAAGTCTACACTCTCTTGCAAGACAAGTCTCAGCTTTTAGAAGCCTTGTAACTTGGGTGTTAAGTCTTCTCTCGGCCAATGAGAAAACACCATATGTACTTGCCACATCACCAACCGCGGCCAATGGGTGTTCGCCATGTCATCGCCCTGTCATCAATGGTAACTACTTTCTTGACACATCATCAACTCCAAAAAGTCTTCATTTGAATGTGTTTAAGCAGAAAGACCATTCCAAGATGCTTCCATACCACTTTGTTGCTCAAAAGTCACTATTTGACTCGATCGCTCTTGATTCGACCGCAACAGACTAAGTCATCGTCAAACTCTTGATTTCTCCTAGACCAACTTGGTTTTATCATGACCATATGTCCTAATACTACTCCCTTGAGTTATCTAAGAAAAGAAACTCCTAGCTCACACGACTTCAAAATATAAACTTAGATCATGTCGACCATTCCAGCTAGAGTCTTGACCAACTTCCAGTTCACTCTATCCTTCTGAAATGTTTTATGACCAAAACTCTTCTTCTGAACCATTAACACCATCCCAATCATTTTTTCCTAATATTTAGGTTTGGGTTTTCTCGACCAAAATCTACCCTAAGATAGGGTCAGTACAGTCCATGTCCGCCACCGCAAGTGACTTTGTCGGTCTCCTTACTGATCTGAATCTTTCTCTCAATCTCCATGTCTTGTGAAAAGTAGCACAAGATCTCGATGAATCACCCTCAGGAAGAAACATTTGACACGAGATTCTCACTAGATTCGGTATACAGTTCAAGAGTCAGGGAGACTTATCATCTCATATCTTGCTCACCACAATTAGCTGAGAAATCACGTCCATCCACATAGATTTTGATCCTCCAAGTCTTGTGAATTGAGTTGGGAGAGTGATGAAATAGCTATCGGGGGTATAGATACATACGTAGTAGTCCTTCTTTTTTGGCTTTACGTTCCTAATGCTTCGCTTCGTCAGTCTGAGACTCACCTCGACTCTCTCCTCTTCATCCCTATTCTATTGCTCCTAGGTTAGAAGTGAGTTTCAGTTCTCTTAGGTCTCTTTCCACATATACAAACTGAGAGTTCAGTCTCATATAGCATGAGGGGACATGGCTTGGTAATTTATTCAAATCCATTCCCTCTGATCGGCAATGACAACATCATCACCGAGTACCGCGTACGATGTAAAGCGTACACCAGGCAGGGTCAGGGTGCACCTGTTTCGCACACCACCACACTAATATATGGTGTGATAGCGCGAAAGTAGGCCAAGAACCGTGATATCCCAATGGCTGCCCTGCCACAAAGCATACTTGAGAGAACCTTCGTTTAAGTTTAACAAAAGGCACCTCAAAGATATTGCATGCAAATGCAGAATTAACCACACTTGAGGCAAAGTAGCGGTCAAATAGGTACTGCACCACCTCAAACAGAAAGACTAAAGGCCAACGATCAGTGGCCGACTTTAAGTCAAAGGAGAAAGAGTGCCTACTGCCAACCAGTCGATCAAAAGGCTGTGTTTGGTTAAAAGTCCGGGGAGACGTCTTCTCCGCCCCCCCAAACATGGAAGGGGTGTAACAACCTATGATTAACAAACTTCCCAATGGCAAATAGAAGGCTTTTTCTACATCCCTCAATAACCTGACCTAGTCGGCCCATCCTCCGAGGTTTTTGTTCTGCTGATAGCTCTTTTAAAGAAGAGGTCTCAACGAGCCTCCTGAATTTCATTTCATCCATACAGGAGAATGCATCATTCTTATCGCAGAATGGAAACAAACCGGATTGGATTCGCTCTGGCCATAATAGACCTTGATTGAGTAACCGGGTATCCACTGGTACACATCACCTGGATCATGTAAGAGAAAGAATCCACTTTCAAAGCGAGAGACGGAAAACATGACCTAGCTTTCGCCAGCGCCTTCGGAGGACCCCTCCTGTTGACAAATTGTTCAACCGGAACAATCGTTTTTTGGGGCACCTACGACATCCTACTAGGCACTCCTTGGTTGATAACACAAAAATTGTTCCCTACAGTCTTCATTCTGTCTTTCTGCAACAGTAAGAAAGCAAATCGTAGATAGCAGAATACCGGGAATATCAATACTATTGGGATAAGAGCAATATTGCATATTGCCTAGATGTTAGCAGTTGCTATCTCTTAGCAGTTTAATGCGGTTGAATGCGATCCCCGTTAACTCTGGTTTTTAGAGCTATGAGTTGAAGAGTGAGATAGACGTCTAAGTTTGAATGTTTACCGAAGGGCGGAATGATTGCCCATTTTCAGACTTACCGAGTGGGAATAGCAGTCAATCTGAGATTGCTTAAATCTCATAAAGTAGTAAGACTACCTCTTTTTTTGTAAGTGAACGCAAGGCTAACATAAGCTAGAGTTGAACGATCTACTGAAATAGCCTGATGATGAATGGAACCTCTTGAAGACATTACCTTGGCTTTTGATTTTAGGTCTTGAATTCTTTCAGATCCTGCCCCGCTTACTTTCGCTAGGCATAATAGGCCTCTCTCACTCCTCACCGAAACTGCGAAGGGACGGTGAAAAAATGGCGGCTTGGCTTACCGCAAGTCCCTACACAAGAGCTTGTTGACCATAGCAGAGACACGGCCGTACTGGTTGGGCGATGGCACAGTACGCGGGACCCTCGTATGAAACCCCACTGAGCTTCCGGTGGAACGGACTATTATCGGATGGGACACGCCTATAGCTAAAGGAACGTACAGCGAGCCGTAGCGGGAGGGACGTCAGGATACCACGGCCCACGGGCAAGCCAAGCCAGCAACCTTCAACTCCCGCAGGTCGTACGGGGTCTTTCGCCGGAGTTCACGGCGGTCTATTCTCTTTCCAGATTGAGTGGATAGGGGCTTTTGGCTAACGTACGTTCAGGGGTCTGCCAGTCAACTACCTTCTCATCTAATGAGGTTTTCAATACCACGAGTCCGTCGGTCGTTGTGTGGGCGCCCTCTACTTCTACTTTTAACTAAACGCGAACAGCCGGCATTGCAAGCAAATAGAGAGCCCCCGCCCGTTTGAATCGTTGCGAGCCGGAAAGCGTACCGGCAGTTTGAGTCGCGAAAGGACCGCTTGCTTGATTTTATTATTATTCTAAATAATAGATATATAAGATTATCTATCTATAAACAATAAGAAAATCATTATTTTATCTAATTGGGCATTCCTGGGAAGAGGAAGAAGCAGATAGAGCAAAGGCCTCCCCTTTGCTTGCGTCCGCTCTTCCCGAAGTGAGCAAATTGCATGTAGAGATCCGTAGGGGCTTATAGTTTAATTGGTTGAAACGTACCGCTCATAACGGTTATATTGTAGGTTCGAGCCCTACTAAGCCTACCACCCCTTACTCTTCACCCGAAATAAGGCAGTCGAAGTCGGCACAAGAAGTAGGCGGAGTAGAGGTCCAACGGAACTCGACTGAAAGGAGAGGCGTTCCTCGGTTGCGGGTTCAGGTGCGGCTAAATCAATGGGGTTGGCGGAGTTGGTAGGCGTTCCTCGGTTGGCACAGTTCTGTAAATAAGAGATGTCTCATCCGGTTGAGCTGTCGCAATCAGTCTTTCTCTTCCTGGTAGCAGAACGAATAGGAGATCCAACATGACTGTATTAAGCCTGTCGCAATCAGGGTTAAGCTTAAGCTAGCTCATTGCCAGAAAGCAAACAGGAGCTCTTATTTAGATCAGAGGACGCTCATCCCAGGTGCTTTAGCAACTCGACTGAAAAGGAGAGGTATTTCTTACTCGAGCACTTGTCTAGAGAGGAACGAGAGTATTTCTAAAAGGAGAGGGCGTAAGCATGATTCCGGGGCGGAGCCATATGACGCGAGAGTGTAGACTCTGGAACTCAGGGAGCAAGACCCTAAAGAAAGTTCAAGAAGCTATGAAGAGTGGTAAACTCTAAAAGGAAAGATGGAAACTGGGGAGTTGGCTGATAAAGATGGACAGTAATGATTGCGCAATATAAATTTATCGGCCTCATCATCGAAAGGGAGAATCTTCATGGACTGACTTCCATCAATCGAAGTTTCGCGCATTTCAGATGGTGGTAAGGTGAGACCAAATAAAGAGCTCTTCGTCATTCAGTCAGATTATTAAGTAAGATATGGTTTGACCCTTTTCCTTTTTGTTTTCACTTTCATCTAGAAAGCCGGCCTTCCTCATAATCCTCCCTTAATTCATTGAGTTAGAGGAATCCATAGGAGGACCACCCGTTATGCATTGCATGAAATAACCTTTCATTTTTGTAGGACTGAGAGGAACGCCTCAGGTCGAATGAATACGAAAGGGAGATCAATCAAAGAAACAAAAAAGGCCATGAATGAAGAAGTTGGTCCTTTCACCCTCTTTCTAGTTACTCTGGGATCTGATCTGATAAATGCACTTCAAAGAGAGGGAAGCCTAGGTATTTCCCATGTTGGTATGGCCGAGCATAAAATATTTGATAATGAAGTCAAAATAAGAAAAGGTAGAGAGAAAACTGAATGAAAGCGGTAGCCCCCGTCAAGGCAAGTGGTAAAATCTAAAAGGAAAGATGGAAACTGGGGAGTTGGCTGATAAAGATGGACAGTAACGATTGCGTAATATAAATCTTAGTTTTTCCAGTTCCACCAATTTTACAGAAAATGACGTTCTGCCAGAAGTGTCGATTCTCGACATGTTTCCTAATACGTCATTAGACACCATAACGGAACACCCTTTATACTGTTCAGGTACAATCACTCTCTCAGAGGAATTAGTGGTTGATCCTATTATTATGTGGAGTTTAACCCGGTTGAACCACTTTTTAATTAACATGCGCTGGTATTTTCAAAAGGGAGTTATTCAGTCCTAATTTATTCAAAACCTTCAGCGAGAATTGGACCACAGTCCTGCATAACTCCTCAGCGATTAGCTGAACTTTCTTTTTTCGGGAATCCCTGAATTTATGTACTAGAGTTAATGACTGGTATTTCAGAAATTAGGCGTTCCTGGCCCTGCTAATTTTGTTCAAGAATATGAAGAATAATGTTATTCTAACTATGTTAAAGTTATGGAAATTCCCACACCGCTGGAAGAATTGAATTTGACATTTTTATTTAGTAAATCTTTCTATCGGTATTTTATTCATATTCCTGTTTTGTTGGATTAAAATAAATCATTGCAATAAGTGGGACAAAGGGATGTTAGAAGGTGCAAAATCAATAGGTGCCAGAGCTGCTACAATTGCTTCAGCGGGAGCTGCTGTTGGTTTGGGAAACGTCTTCAGTTCTTTGATCCATTTTGTGGCGCGAAATCCATCATTGGATAAACTATTTGGTTATACAATTTTGGGCTTTTCTCTAACCGAGGCTATTGCATTGGTTGTCCCAATGATGGCCTTTTTTATCTTATTTGTATTCTGGTCGGATAATAGAGCTAGTCCCCGAAAATGCCCGTTAATCAAAAAGGTTGGGGACAAAATCTTTCTTATAATCAAATAAGGCTTCAGCGTTGTAACAAGCCTTCTGAGCCAGGATCAAACTCCTCCTTTTGAAAGAGTTCCACCGCCCGCCTACTCCCCCCCCCGCGCCAGCCTCTGTTCCAGCCTGTCAGCTAGTGAAGTCCGTTTCCTAACCTAAGGGAGTAGGCTTTGCCTAGGAGGACAACTATTATATGTTTTAAACTGAGTTCTACTGTTCACCTACAACCCAACCTAATCTTACTGAAACTCTTGCTTTTCCTTGTTATCTTTCTTTTGCCTATCGAAGCTTTCTGTTGTAGCTGTTCTAACTGCTGTTGTGAAGCGGTCTTTCCCAGGTGTTGCTAGCTGAGTGCTATCTCTTGTTATCCCTCTCTATATCTCCTTCTGAGTTGGGTTCCCTGATGGAATGTGCTACGGTACGTTGCTATTGTTGTGATCTTGTGCTCTATCCCTCAAGTATTTATCCGACCCAGTATGATGCCATTGGGTCGGGCTACACTTCAAGGAATCCCGGGCATACACAAAAGCAGGGCAGAGAGTCTCTAAGCAACACATAGCTTGCGCCTTCACTCGCACTAACAACTGCCAAGCTTGCTTACTTCACCCTACTTACCTATCATGTACAGTCCGTTTTAATAGCTTGTGGAAAGAAGACTCTTTAAACAGAAGCTGACAGTACGGATCCTAACAGCAGAGGATAGCTTCGGTCACTCGGAATACTTTCCTCCCTTCCTATACAAATGAAAGACATCACAGCAAAGGACAGGAAGACTGCTAAGCCACATACCTGCACACATCATGCATAGCAATTCCCAGACGGAAAAGATAGATACTTGACAGACAGCTACAAGCGAGAATACTTAGCTACTAATGCTGGGAAGAAGAACCCAAGAGATACATTTGACCCCGGTAGCAGTTCATAACAACAAGAAGCAGAGAAGCAACGGGTCGAGTTACTGCGTTCCTCATCAACTAATTAATGAGAGCTTCCCCTTTTTGTTCTGTGTTGCTTTCCTGTGCCAGCTGCGGCGGGTAGTCGTTGTTGCTATTCCGAGCGGTGCTTCCTGTCTGTCATGAATGAGTATATCTGCTGATGTGCCGGAACTTGGAATAACAGTGCTAGATCTCTCCTTTGTTCTGTTTCTAGTCCTTTACTAGTCTTTCTCTTCTTTCTTCCTTCACTGAGAATATGCTGTACTCTCTCCAAGGAGGTCCAACGGAACTCGACTGAAAGGAGAGGAAGAAGACTATTTGATTATTTAATCATTCCCCTAGTCGTTCTTTTGAGAATTGCTAGTAGTTCACTCACTGCGAGAAAGAGAGAAATTGGAGATTGTGTAATATTACATCCAATCTTCCTTGAGAGCTGGAAAAATTCCATGAAGAAGAGCTCAAAGTATTCGTTCCCAGTCGGATTCTCTAATTAAGATATAGCAGTCAACCATCAAGAAATCATCAACTATTTCACCGGGGATGAGCTCTATGGCTATTCTATTAAGTAAGGATCAACTTAGGCCTTAGGCTTAAGCTAGAACTGCTCCTTCTATCACATCGGATTCTAGTAAAGAGATGGGCCTTCTCGTCTGATCTCTGCATCAACAGGAATGCGGGAAAAGCTTCTTCTCGCCCCAGAGTCCCTAGCAGCCTTAAGCCCGCTACGCCCCTTTAGTTGAACTGGTTGCTATATAGGTCAACTGAATCTTAGCCAGTTTCTTCTTACTCCTTTTGTTGTCATTCCCTTGTAGTGATCGTAGGCCAAGGAGGTTGGTGTAGGCGCAAGCCGTGCCTGCTTGGCCGAGTGAAGGGGCTAAGGTTATGTTACCCTTGTAGTTGCGATATAGAATATCTATCTTCTTAACCTCTGTCCGAGATAGGTATCATTAAGGGTTCAGCGGTTGTCCATATAGTTACTTGGCTGCGGTTACCATGTATGTAGGTAGCGAGTAAAGACCTCCGAGCTACGGCAGATATCCTTCTTACCATCCAAGCGAATGACCAAGCCCAGCTAACGGAACACTGGCCCTGCTGCTTTTTGATGGCTGCGCTTAGCCTAATGTTACCTACGTTGACCCTTGTCCCGCAGCTGTGGAATGTCTCCATGTGCCCTTGAAAGCACTAAAGGTAAAGTAAAGTAGAACCAATGAGGTGCTCCACGGGACTGGTTGACGAAGTCGTCGTCCTACATTTCCTCTCTATCGACTTACAGCAGCAACCAATCCACTGATAGTTCTCCCAACGCCGAGAGCTTGGACTTTTTCTCCATTGAAAAGAGAGAGCCTTTGAAACCTTTTCGAAAAACAGCGTAGGCCAAATCTTTTTTATTTCATGAGGTGTAGTTAGATGGAAGGCTGGCAGTAGTAGAATGCACAAAGACACCTTCCACCTACTGGTTGGCTGGATGTACCAACCCGCAGATGTAGAGGGACAACCAAACTCCGTCACCAAAGCTACTACTCTTTTCTTCATCTTTTTTGGCTTCTGGTTTGATGCCGAATCTTTTGAGGACTTCTTCATTGGCTTATGCGTTTGTGATAAGACCTTGGTCTCCTTTTCGATGTTGATGTAGTATGTGGCTTTGTGGAGCGCATACTAGATCGTGCGCAGCTTGTCGAGGGTTATCCACTTCCTATTTTGATTTGTACCAGAGTGTTTTACGGAGTGCATCTATGGCCACTTTGTTGCTTAGTACGCTAACTCTAGACATGGCAGTTTTGAATCTGTTCATGAAGTCGCAAAGAGGTTCATCTTTGTTTTAAGCCAGGCTCCAAAGGTCGACGTCAGAGGTTTCTTGGTCTATGAACATAGAGTATTGTTTGAGAAACTCTGAATCGAGTTGGCGGAAACTTCCGATGGAGTTTCTCCTAAAGCCGGAGAACCATTCAAGCGCTGCTTCTTGGAGGTTCTCGATGAAGAGGCAGCAATGGCTGGCATCTCTTTCGCTCTCTCGGAATTTTCCCCTTCCCATCGTGATCAGTCGTACCGTTGTAAGTGGGCACCTTGATCTTTCCAAGATCTGATACTTTGGTATCACTGATGCAAGCTGTGAAGGGTGTTTTTGGAATTTCCTCGAGTAGTCGATCGATTTCAGGCGCGGTGCCAGTAGCATGGTGAATATGAGATTTCACCGCTCTTACTTCTGCTGCCGTTTTCATGATGTAGTCACGAAGATTGTGAATCTAAAGATCATCTCCAGCGGTTTTCCGACCTCGTCAGCGTTTGCTGCGAGCAACCTGAGCCTGCTCTTCGGCTAGCTTCTCATGTTCTACCTAGAAGATGTTTTCTTCTTCTTCAGTCATGGGTTTGTCGAACAAGGAGTCTTCCTAAGCCGTGCGGATTCTTTGTCTTTCTCGGATGCACGTCAGCGTCTTCTTCCAAATTATCAGACTGATCGCTGGGATCCAAGTCGACATGTTCGACCTTGTGTTCCTTGGTTTAATGCTCCAGCGGTGGAGGGTTTTCAGAGTTTTTATGAGCAGAGGTTGTCTCGCCGGGATTTTTTTCCTGATGGATTTTCCCGCGAGTTTCCAGGCCTGTCCAGCGGAGTTGTGAAGTGCATTCTTCTCCTGCGAACCCTAGTGGTTCCGCGAGGACGAATTGCTCGGGCCCTTGCTTTTAGGGTTTCGACCTGTTTGGCGAGAGATCCCAGGAGTTTCTCATGTTCTTCCGACTTCTTTTCAAAAGTGGAGAACATCTTTTTACCTCCTCGAATGCCGTGCTGTTGGCATCATGATTAACCGCGGGGACGTTCGCTGTTGGAGTATTGACTTATTCGCCGGTGCCTCCAGCGTCGCGAGTTTGTCAGTTGGTTTGATCGTCAGTAGACATGTCGGATCGAGCGTTTGTGGCTGAGAGTTAGATTGATCCATCTCCCCCCCCCTCTTTCTAACGCCAAATTGTGGGAACCTAACTTTCCCAGGTTCTGTATTTCTGCTAAGCAAACGTCAAGCGACCAGACAATGAAAACAGACCAAATAATCAATCAATAAAAACAAAAGAGAGCAAAGAAGATCTTATTCTGAATTCTCAAATGAGTGTTACAACTGCTAAAGCCTCGGCTACAAGAGCTGTTGGTGAGTTTCCTAGTTTAACCACCTAAGAATTGTAAACCTAGTTCAGTCGCAACTCGAAAATAGAAAACGGAAAATTGCCTAAATTTCTCAATGTGCTAAATTTGTTTTGTCCTCTGTGTCTCTAGCCTCGCCGTTCCTTATATACTACTCCTTGAGGAGATTTTCCCATTCCTTTTCTGCCACCGATTAATGCTTATTGCTTTGCGGAAATATTCCACTTTTCTTCGATTTTCATGATTATCCTTCGAAGCTTAACATTTATCTTCCGGACTTGACATTTATCTTCTCCTGCGAACAATAGATAAACTGTCATAGTATCCTTGGGCTCAATCTTGTCTAAAATCATAAGTGGGCTTTTAGTCGTGCTTTAGACCTTTTTGGGCTGTTTTTCGCGTAAACGTTTTTACGATTTCTTTGAGAGAAGACCTTTGGTACGACGCCGGTTTTATAAATAGTTCAAATTACTCATATAGTCGAGACAACTTCGAGTTAAGTCAACCATTTCCGTTTTATACGATCAATTTGAATTCATACGAGAAAACAAATATTTACGGTTTTTATCGTAAGTTCCAATGGTAACTCCAATCGAGACAAAACAAGAGACAGTATGTTCAAGGTTCAAAGGAGAGACTAGTCGGGACCGAGACGGGTGGTGCTAATCCAACCTTGCCTGATGGCGAGTTGGCCTGATGGCAAGTTGGATGGAGACAATCCAACTTGTCATCAGGCGAGTTGGATGGGGACATTCCAACTCGCCTAATAGCAATTTGGCCGGTGACAATCCAACTCGCCATCAGGCGAGTTGCGCAAGCTGCTTTAACTCGCCTGATGGCGAGTTGGACTTGGTCCATTTAACTCGCCGTCGGGCGGGTTAAACACGGCTGTTTCGATCGTTTCGTTGCTCGAGGGTCTTTCCCGATAAATTGTCGTACAGTTCTTTTTCAATCTATACAAAGTTCTAGTTTCATTTTCCCGCACTTTTTGTTTTCTTTTTTAAAAAACTAATGTTTTGGGAACTTTCATTGACCCCAACAGCGCAACTCCCTAAGTATTATAACTGATCCTCTTATTTGAGAGAGTAAATTTGCTCATATGGTAACTTGAGTGATATCAAATTTAACGATCTAATAGATAGATTTCGTTTAGGTTTTTCTTTTATTTACTTACTAAACATGAATAAAAATATGTTTTATTTAAGGTGCATGACCAGCAGTGCAAGAAACAACAAGGAAAAAGAGCTGTTATTCTCAGACCATGCTTTGTTAGAACGCACAATTCGCAAAGAGAAGCGCGTGGCATCGATCAAAAACAACACTCTTATGTCGATCAATATTACTTGTGAGCGAGCAACGATCGATAGAAGTACACTTTGTCAATCGACACTAACCCGCGAGCAAGCAACATGGTGGAAACTCTTATACTAACGAGGGATGAGAAAGAAGTCCTATTTGACCAAGTTGGTCATCTGCATAATGTAGTAGGACAAAGACTGGATGATGAGAGGGCTGTAATCACTGAACCAGAGGAAGCTTCTGCACCTCTAACTGAGGCTGCTCGCACCATAACGTTGGCCGACTACAACTGTCAAGATCAATACTACATCAACAGATCTGCTATTTGTCCTCCTACTTTCCAGAGAAATGATTTTGAGCTTAAGCCTGCATACTTTATACTCGTGGGAGAGACACCTTATCATGGTCAAACATATGAGCATCCGATGGACCATCTTGAGAGGTTCGAGGATCTAGTTTCTGCTATCAAAGCCAATGGAGTCCATGAGGACTATCTTCTATGTAAGCTCTTCAAGTACTCACTTGCTGGAGATGCTTCATATTGGCTTAAACAGTTACCACCAGGATCTCTTACATCTTGGGATGACATCAAAAACGCCTTCCTACATAGTTTCCTTGATGATTTACAATCTGAAGACTTGAGGAACAGAATTGCTACATTCACACAGCAGCCTGCAGAATCATCCAAAAGCTCCTACATCAGATTCAAATCATATCAGAGACTGTCCACACCATGGATTCAACGACGTACAATTTCGTAGTACCTTCTTCATAGGCATAGATATGGCTTACCAGATGGCAATAGACATTTTTAGTCATAGGAATTTCACCACTAGGAATACAGAAGAGGCTGTGAGACTTATTGAGAACTTGATATCTAGCAATAGCACCAATAACACTGATTTGGAGAGGAAGATATCGGCTACTATCCTTGGTAAGGAGTAGAAGAATGAAGTTAAGGCCAAGCTGGACAGTTTTCACAAGATTCTCAAGAACAAGGTGATTTTTTCAGAAGATGTAAAGGTTGTTGATACCGCCAGTGACAAGGATGATGAAGAGGATGTGAAATACATCAGTGGTACTAGTTTTCAGAAGTATGGGAATCAAAGTGGAAACATGAACTCCTATGGAACTGGTCAGAGGGATAATTACAACCAAAGTTCACAGCACGGGAGATCTTATAGCAACAATAAGAACAATAACATGATCTATGGAACTTCTTCTTACCAAAATCCTCCACCATCAACTCAAGAAAGCAAGATAGAGAGTATGATTGATCAGGTTCTTGAGGGTCAGAAGAATTTGACAGTGGATTTCAATGGGAAGATAGATGTTGTATACAACAACCTAAATGACAAGTTTGAAGCTCTCAGCACCCATGTGAAGAAGTTAGAGACTTAAGTGGTTCAGACAGTGAAGATGTGAGAATTTAAGAGGCGTTGACTAAAGGAAAAGTAGAGGCTGGAAAGAGACACCATGTGAATGTACTAATAGATGATGAATTTTGGAAGTGGTGAACGATGAGAAACTCCAAGAAGGAGATCAAGTCGAAAGTTCTATGTTCTTCGGAGGTTCTCACTGGTGTCGATCAACACCCTATACTGACTATCGTTCGACATCCGAGGCAGATCGATGATCAACATCAGAGGCCGAGCACCGATCGACACTCCATTCTGAGTCCATAGGATCTTGTGAAACAACAAGCATCGATCGACAACCACACATGTTTGTCGATTCAAACCCATTGATTACCTACCAGCTGCAATTGCCAAGTAATGATGTAGAACGTGTTAATGCTTCATAAACTCGTCTTATACATCAAAAGGAACTACATGGGACACTAACCAGCAACATCAAGATGCACTCGAGCCTATGATCATTGACCAGGCTAGAAAGGAACAAGTTTCTAAAAGAAAGAAGAACAAGGTTCCTAAGCATCTAAGAAGAGTAGCTAATGAGAAAGAGCTGGATATTTTCACCAAGAGGATGATGAGGAATCATGTCAACATACCTTTCGACAAAGCTTATTGGGCCTAACGTTTTTGGATTTTTTTAGAGAGAACAAAAAGACAGACGAGGACATTGAGCGTTTGTTCTATCATACCAAGGAGAAGTTAAAGCAGAGGATTACACTGGATAAGAAAGTGATCCTGGGAAATTCGTGGTTCTTTTCATGATTGGCGATCACAGCTACCATAATGCCCTCTCTAACACAGGTTCTTCAGTCAGCATTATGCCCACGTCTATGGCTGAGCAGCTGAGTTTGAATATATAACCTTCTAGTGATTCATTCACTTTTGGGGGGGGGGGGGCTCCAAGGTAAATTCAGGAAGGATTGTCAGTAACCTTTAGGTACAAATCTGCAATGCCCTATGACATGCAGTGTTTTATTGTTCTAGTAGTGTATAAATATCTTAAACAATTAACTATCAAATTAGCTCTAATCTTAACATACAAATAATACTCTTGCCAAAAGAGATCAGGTGTAGTACTTAGGGATCGAATCCACAGAGAACAATGGCACACAATAGATTTATTATTCCTAAAGACTAAGCAGGTAAATATATAAATATCAATGGTGAACAGGTAATTAAGGAAATATTCTCTATCAAGAAGTGGAGATGCAATATGGAAATATGCTCATAATGCATTTATGGAAATATTTTAATAATGCAAATATGAAAATATTCTAATAAACTAACTAGATGTAAATGTAAATATACTAGATCTAGGGTTTCAAGCTTAAGGGTTTATAGGGTATATGAAGCACGGAAATGTATATATTCTAGAACTCAAATATTCACTATTCTGACTCATTTAACTCCAACTCTCATATGCGAGCAAAAGGATAGACCATCGATCGACGACTAACGCCTGATGTCAATAGACGGTGAAATCAGAAGGAAGTGTGAACGAAATTTGATAAGTCCACCAGACTTATTAGACCAGCTCTCGCATGCGCCTAACAGACTAGTTAAATGGAGTCTATTCTAGCACAGAACCTACTCTCGTAGTTGTCCATGTCCTACTTTCGAGATCCTAGTTAGCTACTCTAGAATGCAAGCATTAAGCACAACTCAATTGATGGATATTAACTTAACTTAGCAATCCTACTTTTGGGCTAATCCATGATTGCTATCATTCAACATTAAATCTAGTTGATAACTACTCAGACATAATTAAAGTAAGAATAATAGTCTGAATATAATGCAGATAAAATATTGGGGTTCCAATACAAATCTCCCTAAAGAGTTATCAATATTCTCCCCTAGAAAACCTAAAACTATAGATAGAATAAAGCTTTGTAAGTGTTGTTCTCTTTCATACACTCTCTGCATACATAAACATAAAAACCCTAAAACTTAGGTCAAAACTCGTCCAATGCATTTTCGTCATTTGTCTTTAATCTTGGGCTTTGAATCGGCTTTCTGCGATTTGGACGTCGCGATGGCAAGTGTGCAGCATAAATCGACCTTTGCCTTTAAACACCGGTCGACGCCATGGTTGTGTCATCGATCGACGACAGTCTTGTACTTCGACTCTTCAAATGATCAGCTACGGCTTATTCTCCTCTAAATGCTCCAAAAGCTCCAAGTATCTCCATATATCTTCAAAACGTTTCTCGACCTGTAAATGCTCCAAAACATAGCCTGTACACACATAATAGACCCTAAATAGAGCCTATAACATGGCCTAAAACTGGTAATAAATAGGCTATATCAACTTCCCCAGACTTAACATTTTGCTAGTCCTCAAGCAAACCAAGCCTATGAAAGAGGTTTTGAAAAGTGGAGATTCACATAATGTCTAAGTATAACTGTCACCTTACTTTATTGCAACCACATCATATCAAGCCAATCACAGAGAAACTTTATATACCCTATCATAGTATAGCAACCAAATCCATTCTACCAACAATTGAGCAAATACTAAGTTTGACTCACCCCTCTACTGATTTCATTTCTTTGCATTAAATAAAAGTGTAGCCTTTACCTTGGGAGTATCGATCAAAGGACACATGACTCTTACCTCTGCAAGTATCTGAACAATCAGAAACAAAGTTTTCTCTAATTCCTTTATTCCCCCTCTTCTCTCTGAATATTTCTAGATCTCAAACTTAATGGACAATGATGCTGATATAGTCCATCTTGCCCTTTCATTTTTAATTTTCTTCTTCTTTTTTCTTTTCTTTTTGTTTTCTTTTTTTTTCTTTTTTTCTTTTGCTTTTTGGGCAAAGTTGTAAGCGAATAGTGGGGTCATCGGTAATGAATCTACCCCTCACTTCCAACAATGTGTGATCGTTCCTATAAATTAGAATAGAGTCATTGGTAATGTACCTACCCCTCTGCATCTCGAAAAGTCATCTCAATCTTTTAAGCTATTAGGTAGATGCTGGAGAGAGAGAGAAGGGAACCAAAGGTGCAATGACTTGTACCTACAGACTTGCAGAAGGAATCCGTTCTAGTGTATACCAAGCACCAAAGCAAGCAGATAATGTTAGGATTAGTGGTAGAAATCAGCTTCGGTTCCTTCAAACTTTCTAAGAAAGTGTGATATAGTGGCAGGATGATCCACTTTGGTATCTCTAGTAATCTCTGCAAACAACCTTCCAAGAATAAATCTTGATCATAGTCTCCTTCTTGACTCAATAAAACTTTTTGAAAATTCATATATACATATATGTATATATAGTAAATATACCTCAAAACAAATTAAATAGCATTAGCGAACCTTCCCCAAACTTAAATTACACTCTCCCCAATGTAATACGTCCAGGGAAAATTAAATCATAAGTAAATAGTTGAAGTAAAAAACTTGATACCAGACGCTGTAAAATAGTATCGATCGATGGTAGGCGTGTGGGTTCGGTCGATGGTTGCGATCCAATATCGACTAGTGGTGCCTCATTGGTGTCGATCGATGGTGGACTCAAATAGTCAACAAAAAAAAGTAAAAGTCGAAATAAATAGTAGTATAAAAAATGAAATAAAGACTTACTAAACAGTGGGTTGCCTCCCACTCAGCGCTTGGTTATAGTCTTAAGCTTGACGTTGTGAACTTTCTGACTAGTATGGAGGTGGATCAAAACTTGGAAAACAAGTCTCTACATCTTCTTTGCTTTTCTGAAACCATGAACAAATGAAGCTCCTCATTGCCTCATATCCTCTGGTTTTCTCATTCCTTAAACCGCTCTAGCAACCTCCACCGAATGCATTCTCCTTTGCAGGTTCTCAATACTGCACTGTAGCATTCTAAGTCTGACAGTTGTAGTCTCTGATATTTCCTCCAATTTCTGAGAAATATCTTCCTTCATCAGGTTCTGAGAGAAAGCAATCTTATCAAACCTATCTTCCAATTGTATTTCTGCTGCGTTCTTCTATCCGTTGGCTTCAATGTCGATCGATAGGCTGATGTTGCCGTCGATCGATGGCAGTCCGTCTGCCCCAATCGCATGCTGTCTCTGAACAATATCCAAATCTTGCTTCATCTCATCCATGCGTGCAGTCAAACCGGTGAGGCAGTTGTCTATATGATTTAGACATCATCCAGCCTCTTGTAATAATTATCCAGTGACATCTCTTGAGCTTTGTAGACTCATGCACAATATCATCAATCTCTGCTTTGTTGTTTGTCTGTTGATTCTTCATATACATAGCGACATTTTCTGCATGTTATGGTAAACATATGTAGCTATGTTCAAACAGATTAGGTCTCTCTAGAGCTGCTCTGATGTCTTCAGCTAGCACTTTCACTACTCTACCGTATGTAGCTCGTGCATTAACATACTCATCTCTGTAGATGCCATACTCATCTTTCTTTCCCAATGGAAAACTCTTTTGCCCTCAGCATCAAAAGCTCTCATACCTTGCTCGAAATGCAGTCGATCGATGATGGTTTGTTCCAGTCGATCGATTGTGGAGAATTGTAGCCATTGTAAGGACAAAATTTGTGTACCTCTAGGAAGGTTATATTGATCAATGCACGATGGATGATGTCGATTGATGGCTGCTTGAAAGTGTACGGACCATTGTGGATCGTCTTGTTCTTCTGCTTCTCAATGTCGATCGATGTTGTATGATATGTGTCGATCGATGGATGATGCTGCTGTCCAAATATAGTTCCCGATCCATTAGCCATAATAAGGGCATCTACTACATTCTCCTTAGTTAAATGTAGGATTCTCCCTTGAAGAGCCCATGCACGTTCCTCTGGGTCTCTGAAAACTATGAACTCATCTGGTCTAAGATTAACAATATATGTATCTTTTGCTTCAAGTTCATGGTCTGGTTCACGTCTGATGTCGTTCGATGGCCATGAGATGTCGTCGATCGATGCTCGATTATCTACTGTCGCGTCACCCTGCCAGCGTCGTCTGATGCTAGGCCACAATATTCAATCAGCTGTTCCCCTCTGTAATCCTCGTTGAACTCTTAGCATGTAGGATGTGTGTCGATCGATGGATTATGGTGACCGTCGATCGATGCTCGATAACCATCTTGTTGCCCGAAAAGGTTTCCATTAGCCATGGCAAGTATATCTGCTATATCTTCCCTTGTGACATTTAGTAGTCTGCCATCCATAGCTCTTGTGTGACCGTCTGGATCTCTCGTGATACCAAACTTTTATGGTTGTAGATAACCATATTCCTTCTCGCGTTCTGCAGCTGAATCTTGTTCGGACGCTGATGTTTTTTTATCAGTATCGATCGATGGCATAAGGTTACCGTTGATCGATTTTGATTTCCCGAGTTGATGGGAAATGTGATAAACATCATCCTCTTCCGTAGCAATACCACGGTACTCGATAATCTCTTCTTCTATGTAATCTTCATCGTACTCGAGGTAGGCTGGGTTGTAAGCACCATATGTGTGGCAGTTATTCATCGGTTCTGAAGTAGGGTCGTCGATCGATAACGAAGGGTGGGTGTCGACCGATTGCGGAACAGCAAATGCGTCGATCGATTGTCTGGGCTGGGTATCGATCGATGCTCCATCTTCCGACTCTTTATTGAACTCATAACCGCAGAAGCATGTGGCCACAAGTTCTGCATCATCACACAATTCAATAAGAGTAGCCTTGCTCTTATTCTTGACAAGTTCATAGAAAATATTTTGATCAATTAGAGATAGATACAACATGTTTAATTTCATATCGCAGATTGCTCCCACGGTATGCATGAATGCTCTTCCAAGTAGTAGTGAAGAGTCTCAATCATCCTGATGTCCATCACGTGGAGGTCTACTGGGACTAGGGTGTTGTTAATCTGTATTGGAACATCTTTTACCATCCCTTCTAAGTTCACTCTTAAGCAGTCTACAAATGTGAAAGAATCATTGGAGGGTTCCACTTTTAAGTTCAGCTCCTTTGCCATAGTTTTTGGCATAATGCTCACTGATGATCCAGTATCACAGAGGGCGTTGGGGTATTCGTTGCCCTTGATAAAGCATTGCACCACAAATTTCCCAGAATCACTTTTTCTTCAGACAAGTCCTCTGTTTCATCTTCTCTCTGAGATGGTTGAACATGATCTCGATATCATCGTCTGTCTCCCCTTTTTCCCTGAAAAACATCAACAACCTGTGAGTATAATAATCTACATCAAAAGGAGTATCTAAAGGTATTTTGAAAACTCTTTTGGTAAAGTTATCCATCTCCTTTTCATTGGCTTCTCTTCGTTGATGTTTGGGGATCTTGTGCTTCCTCTTGGAGTGTCCCCATCTTCTCTATCAAGATACATAGATTCATACGTCTCAGTATTCTGTTCTGAAATAGTTGTGGTTGGACGCACAATCAAATTCGCAGTGATGCTTGGCAGTCAAACCGGCTTTCTCATATGTCGATCGATGCTCAGGTTGCATTTTCGATTGATATATCTATCTCTCTGTTAGTCGATTGTCTCGTGTAGGTGTTGATCGACGATAGTTGATTAACACGAAGCTACTGATGCTGCAGGAATCGTTGTCGATCGATGCTTATTGCTTGGTGTCGATCGACACCAATGCGAATTGCCGAATGACATGGAACTTTCCACACGAAAATCTTTTTCTTGGAGCCTTTCCCTCTTAACTTCCTGTCAAAAATCAACATCTCAATGCATTGACGTGGTGCTTTTGTCCATCCTCTATTTTCTCCTTGATCTTTTGTCCTGCTGCATTATGCAGATGACCGCCGAGGTCATGCAGGTCTCCATTCTCATCCCGAATTAATATTAAAGTCGCAACCATCTGAACTTGTTTGCTTCTTTCGATCGATGCAGGTAAGTTTTTGTCGATCGGTGCTATGTGATCAGTGTCAGTCGATGCTCGAGTTCTAATGTCGATCGATGCTCGAGTTCTAATGTCGATCGATGCTGTCTGTAAAGAAGTGTCGATCGACAAGGTATAGGTGTTATCGCTCGATGCTTGTCTTCTTTCTTTGTGGATCGTACATTCGATTTTGTCGGGGTCAGAGAATAGTAGTTCTTGTGTTTTAATGTTCCTGGTGTTTCATTGCATGCACCTGAAAAACAAAGGAAAAGAAAATTTTAGTAACTTGAAAGTAGTAACAAACCTAGACTAGATCCTTGAAATTAAATCTAATGGCGATCAATGCTCTCCGGCAATGGCGCCAAATTTGACATGCGGTGTTCTATTGTTGTAGCAGGGTATAAATATCCTAAACAATTAACTATCAAATTAACCCTAATCTTAACACACAAATAATACTTTTGCCAAAAGAGATCAGGTGAAGTACTTAGGGATCGAATCCACAGAGAACAATGGCTCACAATAGATTTCTTATTCTAAAGACTAAGTTAGGTGAATATATAAATATTCTAGAACTCAAATATTAACTATTCTGACCCTTTTAACTCCAACTCTCGTACGCACGCAAAAGGAAAGACCATCGATCGACGGCTAAGGCCTGATATCGATCAACTGTGAATTCAGAAGGAAGTGTGAACGAGATTTGATAAGTCCACCAGACTTATTAGACCAGCTCTCGCATGCGCCTCACAGCCTAGTTGAATGGAGTCTATTCTGGCACAGAACCTACTCTCGTAGTCGTCCATGTCCTACTTTCGAGATCCTAGTTAGATACTCTAGAATGAAAGAATTAACCACAACTCAATTGATGGATATTAACTTAACCTAGTAAACTTACTTTTGGGCTAATCCATGATTGCTATCATGCAACCCAAAATATAGTTGATAAAGTAAAAATAATAGTCTGAATATAATGCATAGATAAAATATTATCATTCTAATACAAATCTTACTAAGGAGTTATGAATATTCTCCCCTAAAAACCCTAAAACTATAGATAGAATAAAGCTCTGTAAGTGTTGTTCTCTTTCATGATAAAACTTAGGTCAAAACTCGTCCAAGGCATTTTCGTCATTTATCTTTAATATTGGGATTTAAATCGGCTATCAGCGACATCGACGTCGATCGATGGCAAGTGTGCAGCATTGATCGACCTTGCTCTTTAAACGCCGATCGACGCCAAGGCTGTGTCATCGATCAACGACAATCTTGTACTTCGACTCCTCAAATTATCAGCTACAGATTATTCTCCTCTAAAATCTCCAAAAGCTCCAAGTATTCTCCATATATCTCTAAAACGTTCATGGACCTGTAAATACTCCAAAACATAGCCTAGACACACATAATAGACCCTAAATAGAGCCTATAACATGGCCTAAAACTGGTAATAAATATGCTATATTACCCTAGTTCCAGTAGAGTTTCATGATATGGATATTCAGATAGATTGGAATTCTTTTCTATTACTTGGGAGAGTTTTCATGGATACTGTAGGAGTTGTTTGCGACATGAAGACAAACAAGCTATATCTGTCACTTATCAATGAGACTGATTTCTATGACCATGTCCAAGTGGTCAAGGGAAACACGACCTATATTGAGATAGGAGATGTTCCAGGGTTTGTGGCATTTCGTTATTTTGATTATGGCGCAGAGTCCGAAGATGATGGAGAAGCGTTAATCGATACCCAACGAGAAGCATCAATTGACAGTCCTACAGTTCTAGAATATTGAGAAGCTTTTTCAGCTGAACCCACGATTCCACCTAAAGGAACAATCAGTGTAGTAACATCTAAAGAATGTGAAGACGAATATAAGCTATCGATTAACACCCAGCATCCGCCATAGATCTACACCCCGTCATTCCCAGAGTCCGTACAATTCTACACAGAATAACCAGCTACCCCTCCTAGATTCAGAAGATCTAAACAACCAGAAAATATTCTTTTAGTAGATGAATTTGGAGTTGTCATAGATCAGATGGAGCGTGCACATGCAAAAGATGGAGGATCATCAATGTTTCCAAGAAACACATAGCAGACACTCTGGAGATGACTCACACTACATGGAAGGTCTACCTCAGTCTACAACAGTATGAGGGGTGTCTTAAGTTAGAGAACCCAATTTGGCCAGCACCTGAGATCTACAGAAGAGAACAAACTGAAGAGATGACAGCTGACATCTACAGAGCTCAAGAGAGGATGTTTGATGAGTTCTACAAGAAGATTGATCCAATCTTTTATCCTCTCAACAACAGAATTAGATTTATCAACAAATTTATGGAAGACCAAGAACTGAAAGTGGATTACACACATGAGATTATCCAGAGACGGCATGAGCAAAGAACCAAAGGAGAAGAAGTCATCAAAAGCTTTGTAGGCACCTGGTTCGAGATGAGCAGAGAAGATGGGGATACTTGTTTTCCAATAAACAAGCGCTTTATGGGATGAACCTATTTAGTAAGTTTTAAATTAATTTTTATTTTCGCTTTTACTGATTTTTCGTGTTTAATTTTGCATTAAAAAAGACCCGAGGAAACGCAACTGCACAAGAGCATCGTCCGACACCTGATCGCAGCTGATCGACGGACCAACCCGAGCATCGATCAACGTCACTTAACTGTGTTCATCGACACTCAACATCAGCAAGCAGGTATACCATTTTTCCTTGTAAAATTTCGTTGTTATGCTTATTTTCCAATTTGAGAATGTATAACACTGGGATAGTGTTGTTTAAATCTGATGGAGGTTTACTGATATCGTGCTTTATTTTTATGTGTTTATTGAGTTTTTATAGAGTCAAGAAGGGGGTTATGATCATTTTCAATTTTAACTTCATATCTAACCACTTTATAGAACCATTCTTAGATTTACTCACAATAAAGTGTACTAGATATACCAAAGTGGATCACATGCCAGTCATATCCACACTTGCTGAAAATGTTAGAAGGAACCAAAACTGGCATCCAATCTAATTGAACTTAATTTTTCTACTTTGGGGCTTGGTATACATTGGATTGATTCCTCCTGCAAGTCTGGACGGTAAAGTTTGTGTGTTTTTGGTTCCCTTCTCTCTATTTCTCTCTCTTTGGAATCTATAAAAGAAAAGATTGAGATAATTTCTTGAAAGATGCAGAGGGGTAGGTACCTTACCGATGACCCCATTATTCTAATTTAGAAGGAATGATCACACATTGTGGAAGTGAGGTGTAGGTACATTACCGATGACCCAGCTGTTCAGATAATTTCTTGAGTAAGGGTCCATGTGTCCTTTAATCGATACTCCCAAGGTAAAGCATTCACCTTTTTATATGTAAGAGCTGAGGTTAGTAGAGGGGTGAGTCAGATGGTATTAGCTAAGTTGTTGGCTAGAATGTATTTGGTTGCTAACCTAGGATAGGGTATATAAACTACCTCTAAAGTTAGCATTGATTCGATGTGGCTGCAACATTGCAGAGCTGATAGTAGTGAGTGAAATATTGTGTGAGCCCTTGCGGTTTCAAACTTTTTCAAATGGAGGATAAGTCTGGGCATTGATATACTATGGATTTTACCAGCTTCACCCATAATATGTGTTTTTTACAATTATTATATGTGTGTGAAATCTGTTTTAGAGTCTTTTCAGGTCTAGAAAAGTTTTGGAGCATTGTGGAGATTATGAATATTTTGGAAGCTTGATGATGAGGAAACTCTTAGATGTTGAAGAATCAGAAGTTTGAGCCGAGACTGAGGAAGTGTGTCGATCGACAACACATTGTTGGTATCGATCGACAGTGATGCGAGTGAATAGGTCAACTTTTTCGTGACCGACTTGAATCCCAGAAGTCCCACATAATTACAAGACTACCCCTCGTTGACCTAATACCTACTATTTATGTGCTTTGCCATATCTTAGGCAAAACACAATATTTTCTATTCTTTTTAAACAACATATTATTCTAGGGTTTTTAGTAGTTTTGGAGAGGAAATCAAGATTCCTTCAGAGATTTGTATTGTAACTCCATTGTTTTTAACCTTATTTTATTTATGCATTATATTCAGATATTTATTATGCTTTTCTTGATCATGTCTGAGTAGTTCTCCTTGTTAGATATAGGGTTTTATTAGGGTTTATTTGTACTGCGAGACATAGAACTGCTAGGGTTAATCCATAAGGATCCTTCATAAGAGTTGATTTCTTTGTTTGTGTTCTAGAGTAGCCAACTAGAACCATGTAACTTAGGATAAAGATAAATACGACAGTAGGATCTATACTTGATAATAATTGTGTTGAGCTAGGATGTTAGATGCATGTGAAATCTGGTATATATTAACTTAGTTAACATATTGATTAGGACGATAATGCTTGTCTAAGGTAGTATCGATCGATACTCACGTTTTGCTCTCAAAGCGACGTCTGGACCAAAGACTTGGTCATCTGATTAGACTCGTATCGATAGCTGGATATCTTGCTTTAGTATTCGAGTTCTAGGACGGTTTACCACACATTCTTAGAATCTATATCACAATACTATAGCATGAGACCCTAGATCTAGCTATTTCTTCTCATAAGTTTACAAACCAATTCTCAGTTAATCTCTATTGTTTACTGCTTTATAATTACTTGCCTAGCTTAATCTTAATATTTATAAGTCTATTGTGTGCCCACGCTCTGTGTGGGTTCGATCCCTAAGTACTACAACTGATCCTCTTATTTGAGGGAGTAAAGTTTCTCTTAGGGTGATTTGAGTGATGTCATACACCTAATACTCTTCTTCACCACAGCAGTGAGTGGGGAATCTATACAACTGAAATCTTTGACAAAGCGCCAGTAAAATATGGCTAAACCATGGAAGCTTCTGACTTGACTGACGCTTGTTGGGTCAGGCCATTCTTAAATTGCCTTCACATTCTCTTCATCTACTTTTAGAGGTTCAAGGAACCAGCTCATGTTCTTTGTTTGTAAGTTAACCTCCTAACCCTTAATAAGAGCTTGTGAAGTTATATCTGGTTACAAGAGCTATGTGTGTATTGTTTTTGAGGAGTCTTTAAGTTTGCTAGGATGGTTATGTCTAGTTTATGTCCTAGAAACTTTATTTGTGTTGTCTCTGTTCTAAGCGAGTTATTTAGCCTATGTTTCATGTCTTGTTGAATTGGTAGATGTCTAGGAGAGTTTCCTGGTCTAGTAATGCATTCATAAATGTTTAGATTGATTAGACGAGTTATCTAGTCTCTGGTTTTGTCATTTGAGCTTGTTATTGTTTAAATGAACATAAGATAGCCTACATGCCTTGTAATTGATGAGTTATCATTTGTGCATTTAGTGAGTTAGTTTCTTAGAGTTGAACTGAATGAGTTCTTTAGATTCAGTAAATTACATATTGTTAAACATTATGGATCAGAATTGGTGAGTTATCAAGCTCTGATCCCAGTGTGTGGTCTGATTCTTACTGGAGTTTGAGTGGTGTTTCAGGTACACAAGAGGTTCTCTTTATCCATCACCAATCCGAGACAAAGAAGAAGGCTTTGCCCATGAGTTCAGAGCCTACACAATGTGTATATTCCTGATCATGGAGAGCTCACTTGTGTGTAGAACCGGTTGACTTAACCGCAGACTGTTTGGTTGTTGTGCTCATGGTTCAAGAGACATACAAGGAAGACCATCACCTAAGTCATGAGGATACTGGTTGTCCTATGGAAGTGTAGAAGATTTCAGGGGTTAATCAGTTGGTTTAAGCGCAGGTGTTGGTACTGTTGTGTTCCTGGTTTCAAGTTCAGTGTTGCTCTCTTCCAACCCTGGTCATTCACCTATACTCTCCGGATCAAGCTTGAGGAGGGTAATGTTGAGCAATCCTGAAGGTTCAAGTCGTCCACTACCTTGTCTCAGTTCAAAAGGAGGATTCAAGTGTCCAAAAGACACTCATCACAAGTCTCATTCTACCAAATGCAAGGGGAGTAACCAATTCAATCTTTGGGTTAAAGTTTGATTTGTTTATGCTTTGAGAATTGATGCAAGTGTATATGAATTGTTTTCTAGGTACTTGAAGCTCTCTGTAGCAGAATCTGGTTGTCACTAAACCCCTTGAAGATGATGAGTAGTCAGAACTGAGGGGGAGAACAATAGGCCTAAAGAAGAGTTATGAGATGACAGTGTGTGCAAGTGGTGGAATCCATGCTTGCACCATAAGTTAGGCCATGATCCAGAGTCTAAGGAGTCCATCATGAGTTATCTGAACATCCTTAGACTCACTGGCGAATCCCTAGGCCTTGTTGATCTCCACTCTTTTTCCCTTAGCTAGTTTTGTCCCAAAAGATTTTCTGACAAAGGTTTTTAATGGGGTTGCTTTTTCAAGGTACTGATATTGTCCAAGGATCTCCTATGATCAAGCTTGAGGGGGATGTTGTAATGAAGAAGGAAGAAGGAAGAAGCACCATATGAGAGTGATCTGGTCGCTTGTGCAAATATTGTGCAAAAGAAATAATGCACAAGATTTGCACAAGAAATCACGAATGTGCAAAGTCTGTGTCAGCCTCAAATCACCCAAAGAAGAATGTGCAAAACAAGGGTCAAGATTATCTTTGGTGCAGAGTTTGTGCAAAAGAATCAAGAACAATGTGAAAATCCCGGGTTATCTCATCTTGTACAAGAAAGAAGAGAAAGGTGTTGGTGCCAAGACTCTTGGGTTTGAATACAAACCGAAATCACATGTCCACTTTACCAAAGAGCTGTTGGGACCTCTCTCTTTCTCGTCTAGGCTACAACAAGTCTCCTTGTCCTCTTCCTAATATAGTTTTTTATTCATTGCCTAAGAAAGTATTAGTTTATGCTTCCCTAAGATAGTCTTTGTTTAATAGCTTTGTTGTCTTGTTCTTTGCCTAATTAAAGCCATTCTTGTATCACGTAATTATCAAGCAAAGAGGAGTTCTCTTTCTTCATATTCTCTGTTATATCTATTCTCTCTAACTATATAATACTCTCTGGTTACTTAATCTCTCAAGCAATACTATCTTAATCTCTTTATTATCCAGCTGCATTCTCTTTGATTCTTACATACTCTCTTCATATTCTTCCTCTTAGCTTCGACCATACTATGTATCAACATCACCCTCACACCTAAATCAACCTCCCAAGCTCATGAAAATCACAAAGCTTACGCAAATCAAGCACAACCTCTCGCTCATTACTGCTTCAAACCATTTGAGTGTTTCTGTCTAGCCAGCTGTTCAATCTCTTCAAGAAGAAGAAGACTACAACCATGACGTGTCCATAGCCCCCCAGGTCTATATCTGTAACAACCCGTCCCCTGGAACCCAGCTGGCGCTGCAGCACCTCGACCCTAACCCCTCCCATGTGATACAACCTACCCTCTGAAGCCTCGGCTCACAAGTAGGTTATTGGTGCGCTTGGCGCTACTCGAACCCAAGACCTCACCCTTTAACAACTCTCCCACAGAGAAGCTGTCACCAATTGATATGCAGTTCAATTGGTGACAGCTTCTCTGTGGGAGATTTGTTAAAGGGTGAGGTCTTAGGTTCGAGTAGCGCCAAGCCACCAATAACCTACTTGTGAGCCCAGGCCCCAAACGGCAGGTTGTATCACTGGGGAGGGCTAGGTTCGATGCGCTGCAGCGCCAACTGCATCCTACGGGGAGGTTGTTACAGTAAAAGTTTCAGATGTGTCAGATGGTTCAGGCTGAGCATCAGGTGCCTAGTGGGTTATTGCAGAATCCGCCCTTCAGAGTGTAAATGGGACATGAGGACTATGGATTTTGTGACGGGACTTCCGATAACCTATGGTGGAAGGAATTCTTTTTGGGTGATTGTGGATAGACTCACCAAGTCTGCTCATTTTCTAGCAATCAAGAAAACATATGGAGCTGATTAGTTGGCAGATTTACATCTGAGAGATTTTGTGGTTACATGGAGTTCCTCCTATCATTTTATCTGATCAGGACACAAAATTCAATCTACTTTTTGGAGAGCCTTCCAGAAGGCGCTTGGGACAAAGGTCCATATGAGTACAGCCTATCATCCGCAAACAGATGGACGGTCAGAGAGGACTATTAAGACTTTGGAAGATATGCTCAGGGCTTGTGTTTTGGATTGGAAAGGGAGCTGGGGAAAGTATTTACCTCTTGAAGAGTTTGCCTACAACAACAGCTGCCATTCGAGTACGATGGCACCGTATGAGGCTCTTTATGATAGGCCTTGTCGTACACCACTTTGTTGGACAGAAGTGGGGGAGCGACGTGTTATAGAACCATAAATGGTTCAAGAGACAGTGGAGTAGGTGGAGATGCTCAAGACTTGGCTTAAGGAAGCTCATGATCGTCAGAAGAGTTATGCAGATTAGCGCCGGAAAGATCTGGAGTTTCAGGTGGGTGACTTAGTGTACCTGAAAATGAAGACATTTCAGGGAGGATCTAAGACTCAGAAACTAAAGAAGCTTAAACAGAGATATATGGGACCGTATCCCATTGTAGAGCGGATTGGAGCAGTGGATTATAGATTGCAATTATCAGTAGAGTTGTCAGGCTTTCATGATGTGTTCCATGTGTCAGTATTGAGGAAAGTCGTGAGAAAGCCAGAGCTTATTTTGCCGCAGACACCTCAGAATCTTGGTAAAAAAATTTCTGCACATCTTCAGTCAGTTGAGATTTTGGATAGACAGGTAAAAAGGGTTCAGGGGACGATGACTAGCTTGGTTAAGTTCGTTGGGAGAGAGACGGGATCCAAGAGGAGACCTGGGAAGCTGAGACTCAGATGAGGATGGATTATCCAGAGTTTTTCCTGGACAGTACTGGACAGTCGGACCATGAGCTGAATTTGGGGTCGAATTCTTTATTAGTGGGGGAGAATTGTAATGACCCAAATTCTCGTCCAGTCAAATCGGCCCATCAAGGCATGTTGGAGCTGCTGGAAACCCTAGACACTGAGCCGCCAAGCAGATCAGAGATGGTACCGCCAGTGTCACCGTCAAATGAGACTCTACCCATCAGCCCGTCACCGTCAGTCATTGAAGGCCACCACCGTGTTCGTGACGTCGAGACGAGTCCAAAGCCTCGAGATCCGCTGATTCCCGCCGTCCACGCGTCGATCTTCTTCTGCGGCGTTCTGCGCGTGTGCGACGCACGCCACCGTCCTCTGCCGCATGCTCCACGCGTGGATCTCACGCGCCACCTTCACTCGCCGCCGCTCGCCGCCATAGACTCTAATAAGCCGCCGCCTTCCTCCACTGCTGCCGGTGGCCGTCGCCGGTGACTCGATGAGTCAAACCGGCGACCGGTCAACCAGTTGGCTTAATTGATTTCGGTTTGGTTTTGTTAACCGGTCGATTATTAGAAATTAAAATTGATTTGAGTAAACCAGTTGGTTATTTAAAATCGAATCTTGGTTAAGTTAACCAATTGGTCCAATTGAAATCAAATCCGGTTAAGGTAAACCGGCAAGTTCAATTCGATTTCAATTTGGTCAATGGTTGACCGGCTTGGGTCAGAGTTGACCGAATTGACCTTTGACAAGCGAGATGACTTTTTGACCAGACCACCGTTTATTCGTTTTTACCCGTTCGAAAGGCGTTCTAACTCAAACTTTCGCCCTGATTTCAGATTTGGAGTCTATTTGAGCACCAGGAGTTCACAAGTACCACTTTTCTACTTTGCAAAGGTGAGGGTCTATTATGTAAATCCCGTTACTAGTGTAGAATTCCTTCTATCGTAGTTTAGATTTCGAAGCATGATCCGTCTCTTTCAATTTAGTCTGTTTGAGTCATGATTGGTAGTTAGTACATTCATTGTAAACTGGAACTAGAGCAGAGGATTCAACCTTGTTGGATTGTATAATGTTAATTGATGATAAATATATAGATATAAAGTAGGGACTATGTGGTGGGTGGGGGTTCGGGAATCCCCGAGTTATCGACGCAGATGTGGTGGGCGGGGGTCCAGAGACGTCTGGGCTCTCGACGCAGATTGTTGTGTGTGTGGTGCAGAGACGTTTACATGCGCAGATGTTGTGGGCAGGTGTACAGAGACATATTGTACTATCGACGCAGAGTATGTATCTTCCTATAAGGAGATGCGGGGTGTATGGTCTAGCTATATGCTATCATCACATTGTGTGTTTTGTGTGATGTTCTAGGCATCGTGATTGTTCATGTTAGACCTAAACTTCCATTGTGGGAGATCTATTTTACTTAATCAGTGGTTTGCGTATCTAGCATCCCATACCTCATTGAGTGACTCCCCTGTTACTCACCCTTCTTTCGTTTCCCCTTTCAGGTGAGACTAACGATCAGGAGTGATCATTTCGGGCTGGTGCTTTTTGGGCGTTCTTTCTATCTGTTTCAGACTTATGGATTTATGCTATTATCGATACTTTCGAGTAATTATTTTATTGATGGATTTATGGTGTTGAGATTGACGTTTGAGAATTTAATAAATGGAGGTTTTCAGAGATTATTATTTATTTTATTATTTATGTAAATACGGGTTTTAAAATATCCTTCCTCCTGCTCAGCATAAAGAGATCTCTTGAAGAAAGAACGCTTTGGAGCTGTGTGACAAACAAAACTCTAAACCAAGACTGTACAAGCAATTTTCATGTTCTTTCCAAGATGAAGTCTCTCACTGTGTTCCAGAAGGTGGCGAGTTCAAGTGAACTGAGTGCCTTGAAAGTTCAAGGAACCATCTTAGGTTCCTTGGTTGTAAGTTAACCTCTTAACCCTTGATAAGAGCGTGTGTAGTTATATCTGGTTACAAGAGCTGTGTGTGTATTGTTTTCTAGTGTTGGTGTCAAAACCGATCACGGCGGAATCAATGCCTAAAACTTCCTGGAAAATGTTTTAACGGAAACTTAGAAACTTCTTACGGAAAATACAAAGTAACCTTAACGTTTTTTATAAACATACGGATTTACCTATACACTTCGTATAAGCTTACATAGTTACCCGAACTCTTCACAGAGGTATACGAAGTAACCGAAACACTTCGTATGAAAGTAAGAAGTCACTAAATGCTTCGTGTAAACTCGAAAACACTAAGAAAGGTTAAACAATCTCTTGGAAAATGGTACGAACATCAAAACAAGAAATCGGACCGCAACACAATATACTTCGCCCCACGGGTGAAGTGGATCCTTCAAGATTTCCACTTCGCCCGTAGGGCAAGGTGGATCTCCCGACGGGCGAAATGGATCAGCAACACAATCCACTTCGCCCGTCGGGCGAGGTGGGCCAATCCACCTCACCCGATGGGCGAAGTGGATCCTTCACGAACTTCACTTCGCCAGTCGGGTGAGGTGGACCGATCCACCTCACCCGACGGGCGAAGTGGATCCTTTACGACTTCCACTTCGCCCAACGGGCGAAGTGGATCCTACGCAATTTCCACATCACCCATTGGACGAGGTGGATCCATCCATCTCGTCTAACGAGCGAAGTGGATCAAGTGAATTTATCTAAGTATGATTCATCCTGTTCATAGAAGCTTCTTTCCGATCATCGATCAAACTTTTTCTTGTTTCGTCTCGATCGGAGTTACCGTCAAAATTTTACGACAAAAATCGTAAGAACAGGTCTTCTCTTGCGAGATCTGAAAAGATCGTTTAAAATGAAAATGGTTCACTAAACACCATAAGTTGTTTCTCTTATACGAGAAGTTAGGGTTTCCTTAAGGATCGACGTCGTTTTGGGAGCGTTCTTTCGATAAATCGTAAAAATGCTCAAGTCCAAAAAACGGCCCGAGAAAGGCTTAAACGAGACCAACAGCCCACTTATGATTTATTAGAAATCAAGCCCAATCGTTATGACTGTCTATCCCTTTTTTTGCCGAAGAAGATAAATGTTAAATTTCAAAGAGATAAATGTCAAGTTTCCGAAGATAAACACGAAGATCAGAGGAAAATGGAAAATATCCAGAAGAGATAGATTCGGCCGAGGGAAAAAGCGGGAAGAGGCAAACCACCTCCAAGGGAGTATATAAGGAACTCTAGGATGAAGATGCTGGAGGATTCCTCTAGACAAAATTTTACACCTTAGAACTCTCTGCACTTAGAAACTTTAGGGCATTATTCTCGACATGTTCTGCTTCTATGTTTGGCACTCGATTACCAGATGAATTTTCTCAGGAAGTTTGATCTCTTGGTCCATTGTTTCAATTGAACTACGTTCGGCTTGATCCTCGAAAGGGGTACGTAGGCAGCCTTTCATAAGGTTCAGTCCGAAATCAAACAAAACCTATTTTGTATCTTTTTCGACTTCTGTTAACGAGCTGCGACTCGACTAGATTTAAGGTCTTCGATGACTAGAACTATGTAACTCGCTGACATATCTTGCGGCCAAAGCTTTCATAACCTCTTGTAGTGATTTCAACGCTTTTACGCAGATTCGAAATAAGATCTAACTTTTGCTATGAGTTTGTTTTTGTTATCTTTTCTTATTTTCCGCATTTGTTTGGTTACTTGTCATTGGCTCTTGCCTAGAATCCAAGATCGCAAGGAAATATTAGGGTTTCCCTCACTTTCCTCCGATTTCACTTTTCTAACTTTACGGAAATCGACAGTGTGGATTCCAGCCCCCACAGTTTGGGGCTAGAAGGCGGGGGGAATATGGATTACTCTAACTCATGGCCACAAAACGCTTGATCGAAACTGTTTGAAAATATGAAAGAAAAACTCCTAGCACTGACTGCTCCTATGGCCAACACTTATGCAAACGCCTCAATGCTCGACAAAATCCAAAACCTAATCCCGAATTTTTGCCACGGGAAGAGCACCCAAAAGAGCTCACGATTTCTCTATCTAAACAGAGAGGTCGACGATAAAATCTATCAAACCCCGTAAATTTTGTCTCATCACCGAGTTTGAGAAATCTCAGCGCGGAAGGGTTCGACCAGAAGATGTTTTTCGAAAACTTTCCGGAAAAATAAAACTTGCTCTCCCAAAAATCGGAGAGAAACCCTGTTTTACTCCGATAAAAAGAAGCACAGAAAATCGGGCACACGACCCCCACCGATGTAGTTGTCCTCGATAATTTTCAAAGAACCGAAGTTGATCTCTATTTGATCACTTGAAACCTAAAATGTCCGACAAAGACTAAATTGAGCATAACGGGAGATCGTACCCCTCACTGCGAAAACGTTTTATGAAACCTGAAATTTCGTATAAATCAAGTTTCGATTGTATATCACATATCCAGCGAGTTCTCAATAATTTTCGGTTAAGCTTACTTTGGAAAAAACTGCTCAAAACTTCCTCGGGTAAATCCTGCAAAAACGAGAAGATTTCCGATTAAGTTGAGTCCCAATAACCAATCTCATCACACAAAAAATTCGTAAAATTAAACTCAGCAACATTTTGCGAAACAACTTTCGTAAAACTAAACTTGTGACATTTTTGGAGTAACTTTCGTAAAATCAAAGTTCGACAACATTTTCCGAAACAGATTTTGTAAAATTAAACTCGGAAAAATTTTATGGAACCTCGTTCGTAAAGTGAAACGAGTTAGTATCTTATGATACAAATTTCATAGGATAAATCTGATAACATACACGAAACAGCCAAACTCGAAAGCACGCTCACAGAACGACAAGCAGTCCACTTTGCCCGTTCGGCAAAGTGGACAGACAAGCAGTTCACTTCACCCGTTCGGCAAAGTGGACTCAGTCCACCTCATCCCAGTGGTGAAGTGTACCATTCCTTGAGCTTCTCCTTTGGATCGCGATCGAACTGCTTTTTTCGTCTCAATCGGAGCTTCGGTTCAGATTTTACGACGAAAACGAGTACGCTCGATCAACCATGACGTTTACTTCACCTGTTGGGCGAAGTTGACCAGTTCTCTCTCTGCAGTGGCGAAGTGGACCACTTCTTCAGCTTCTCCTTCGAATCGCGATCTAAATACTTTTCATTTCGTCTCAATCGAAGTCTTCATTCAGATTTTACAACAAAAAAAATTAAGACTCATCATAACTCCTCAGCTTGCTCCTCTTTCACCTCTTGGCCGTACTACTAGCTCTTACCTCCATCTTTGCGTTCTCCTTCATATCTCGATCGAAAATGTCTCGTTTCGACTCGATTTGAGTTACCATTGGAACTTTGCAATAGAAAAAATTCAAAGACTTGTTTTCTCGTATGAATCCAATTGATTGTATAAAATGGCAACGGTTAACTTAACACCTTAGTCTCCTCAACTATACGAGTAATTTGAACCTTTTTATTGACGGAAAGATGAAAGTTGAGTTCGGAAGATAAACGTCAAGTTTCAAAGATAAGCACCGATACCTAAAAATATGGATCGACGAAAACCACAAGACAAGTTCGAGCCTAACCGCGGCCGGAAAGAATCAATATTTTCACTATTTGTAAGTTGCGTACAAACATGACAAGGGGAATAAAAAGAGTAAGCAAAAAGGAGAAAATGCAAACCTGAATCTTCGAGAAAAACTAAGGTATGTCCGCATGGGAATTTTCGTAGGAAGGAAGTAAGAAAATAAATCGCTTTGGAGATTGCCATAAACTTTAGGAAACTTAGAATCTAGGTGTGTAGTCTAGCGATCTTAATCTTAGGCGATCTTTTCCTATCTATTTTTCTACGACTGTTCAGATAGATCTTGCAAACCGATCTAAACTCTCGGGAAACCGAGAAAATGATCGCCACGCATACTCAGATCGCTTCCCAAAGAAAGAAAGAACTAGAGACACGAACGTCATCTTAAAACCCACTCGTTCCTAAAAAATCACCAATTCACAATCCTAGCATCGTCTCCAAACCGACCCAGATTGTCGATCATCCCGATTTTCGAAAGAAAACAAAAAAAACTTCGGTTCAGCCGTTTCTTTTCTTAAAAAAGGCAGTAGGTACATATACTATTTTTGTATACTCCCGTACTTAAAAAAAAAAACCTTTTGCCTCAGCATCGAGAAAACGCTTTCAACAAAGAAAACTCTCGCATCGGTAGGCAGAAATTCATTTAGGCAATGCGATGCCTCATTAAAAAATCGTCCAGAAAAGCAAACGACAACCTAAGGTTTGTCCAAACGCTAGCAACATACCCAAACCATCTTTGTTATAATATCGAGGACTATACAGCATCTCTTGTCGCAATCACGCATCTAGAAAACCTGTACCAATATTAAACTGAAACTCGACGATTAGCCAAAGTCTCGAAGACCCTTTCGACTTGATAGAGTAAGTTTCATATAAAAGTCAAGAACTTACGAAAAAAGTTCAGCGATTAGATCGTAACGAAATAAACCTTGGTAAAACTCCACGAGTAACTCCCACCAACCTTCACTAAAGATCGAAATCAGAGCGGAAATGTTTCTCGTAAAATCTGCGGAAAACATCACTACTTTGACAAGTCCATACATAGCACAGATTCACCATTTTCATGAATCTGGTCACCCGTATGACAAAAAACGTGAAGGAGGAAGATCACGAATAATCGGCGAGGAACATTCTCCGTTTACTTCTGTGAGAAACCCTTCTTATGAAACTTACACAAAAAATCCTTCGTATCATCGAAACAAGTAATACGAAGCAACTTTCTTTAACCTCACATCTTGACGACTTCAGCTTTTCCTTTCCATCGATTACAACCGAGCAGGCAGCCATTGGGCATGGGTTATTTATTAAACCCCTTAGGCTCTATCATCACAAAACCAAAAATAAAACAATTTTCGTACGACCAAAGGGAACATTATACGAAACATTCATCGTATAACTGATACCTAGAGTGCAAAATCGTTTTGTAACACCATCGGCCATTTTAGCTCGGATAAACTCTAACTTGGTCCATCAAACTTAACAAACGCTCTTTGGCCCTCGGCCAGTTACGCCCTCCAATAAAAGTCCGAACTAGAATTCGGCACCCCCTTTAGGAAAATTCCAAACTAACATGACTTTAATGTTAACAAGAAATAATCTAATCCTTGACCGGAACTGTAATACCCCTGATCTAGGGTACCAAGTCAACATAAGTCAACGGACGTAGATCAAGCCACCCAAGTATAGAGAAGATTTAAGAAGACTTGAATAGAGATTCAGTCGAAGCAAATTAAAGAATGGTCGAGTGAACAAGAAGATTGGTCGAGACTCTAGTTGCAATGGACGACTTGGACGAAGGCGATATTTTGAAGATTGGTGAACTAGGAGTATCTTCACATAGATCATTCAAGGGAGTAGTATGGAGACATATGGTCGTAACAAAATCAAGATGGTTCAGGAGGAACCAAGAGTTGGACGATAGTCTAGTCTTTTTGGTCGATTAAGGAGTGGTCGAGCCGATTATCGATTTTCAAGCAAGGAAATGAAATGGAAGCTTCTAGGATTGATTTTTCTACTCAACTACATTCATATGAAGATTTTAGGAGTTGGTGACGTGGCCAAGAAATGGTGACCAAGGATGACATGGCGATGACGTGGCACACACTCATTGGTAGCGATGGATGATGTGGCGCTGTCCATGTGGCAACTTCTCATTGGCGGAGAAGGAAACTTAGTGGCCAAGTTTCGTGTTTCTAGAAGCTGAAAACTTGCCTTCCAAGTTTTCTAAACTTGATGACAAAGCAAGGGAGGTTCTAGAAGAAGGACACTTGTAAGCACCACATTCTTTGGAGTGACATTTGTCCATAACCATCCATGCACCTCCACACTTGTCCAAACCCACTCACCCTCATTTTCCCTATAAATACCACACCCCTCTCCTTCATTTTTCTCATCCCAAACCGTGAGCAAACCTTAGAGAGAGAGAGTGGTGAGTTTTGAGAGAGAAACCAAAGTTTTAGAAAAGTTTTCTTAAGTTTTCGGTTTTCTTAGCTTAGCGTTTTAGGAAGGTCTAGGTAGTCCATTTAGGAGCGATTCAGGTGAGGTCCCTAGATACTTTTCTTTGTTTATTTTTATAGGTTAGGAGGTTAAGACCATGGGTCTTAAGTGAAGACCCGGGGCATATATTATTCGTTTTTATGCAGGGCCCCGGATGAGTGTATGTTGTTACATGCACGCTTTGATTGTTGTTTGTTGTGTAGTTTAGTTTTAGTCTATTAGTTTAGTTATTATTGCTTGTTGAACCACAAGAGGTTGAGTAGTACTCTCTCTTGTGGGTGTGTGTTGCTTGCTTGTTTGTGAGGTTCGAGCTTCGCTCCCTCTTGTTTGTTTAGTTGTTTGTAGTTTAGTTTAGTTTAGTTGCTTGTAGTTATTGCTTGTGAGGTTTGAGCTTAGCTCCCTCTTGTTTGTTTAGATTGTTTGTAGTTTAGTCTAGATGCTTGTAGTAGTTGTTTGTGAGGTTTGAGCTTAGCTCCCTCTTGTTTGTTTGTTGTGTCTAGATTAGGATTGCTTGTTATTTTTATTTGTATGTCCCTGGTCTAGACTAAGCAAGCCATGTTGGTTAGAGGTTGAGCTCCCTCATGCGTGTTGTATTTCTTTCTTGTCTTGGTCTAGACTAGTGGATGGGGCCATCCCGGTGGTATATCCCTCGCGGTGGGACTCTCCGGTGATGTGCTTGTGACCATGGAGTTAGATTGGGGGCAGCCCAATTCTTCATGGCGGAGTGACCTACCCTTCAAGACTTGTCAATGTAAAGTGGGTCGCTCCCATGGACAAGCGCTACTTGACGATGTAGCCCGGTGGTATATCCCTTGCGGTGGGACTCTCCGGTCATGATGTTTCTCGACCACGTGACTTTTGTGTTTGTGGTCGAGAGTGTTCACGAAGGGGGATCAGGGCTCCGTGTGTTAGGGATCCCGGGGATGTTGAGCTTGGCTCCGTCCTTTGGTGTACTCGAGTTTATTTGTTTGTTTGTTTTATTTTATTTTCTTTGTTTGTTGAGTCTAGGATCGAGTCTAGATTTCTTGTTTGATTGCTTGTTTGATTGTTTGTTTGCTTGTTTGTTTGTTTGAGCATGGGCTGGGGAGGGTTAGTTGTTTAGGATCTCACTGAGTAATTTAGATTACTCACCCCTCTCCTACTATGCAGGTTACCTGTAGGTGGGAAGCTTAGGCGCGGAACGCAAGGCAACCGGTGTAGATTTGGTGGCATAAGCATAAGCAAGGATTAGATTTTCAAATGTATTTAGACTCTATTTCTTTTCTTTTATTTTATTTTGGCCCTTTGGCCCGAGCGCTCAAACTCTGATATTTTGTAAACGCTTTCCATCTACTATTAATAAAATGAATGTTTATATTCGTTGTTGTTGTGCTAAATGATATAGACCTTGTCCGGGTCGACACAACTCGTCGGCCGTGGTACGGGTTGCAAAGCCTTAGGCCGTGGTCGGCGAGGACATAGCGAACCTGGACGGATTGGTCGAGGGTCTTGATTCGTTCTTGCTCTTTGGTCGATCCGACCGGGCGACCTATACTTGTGGCGCTTCCGGGCCGTTCTGGGTTTAGTCCGGCCTAGGACAGTTCGGGGGTGTTACAGGAACGTCCACAGCCACACGGCTGAGTGCATTCTTCTTGCCAAGCTGAAACATTTGAGCAACCACCGCTCCATCTGATCACTTAACGGCTGAACGGCTATCTACTATATGTCTAAAAACAGCAAGTGGCGATTATGCAAATAATTATCGTATAACCCCGAAATGGAAATCATACTATAAATTCTTCATAACAATGCTCGGTCTTGAAATCCAAAACACTTGAACTTGTCAACAATCAACCAAGTTAGGTACACTCCAAAATTTACTTCAAGACTGCAACGTTTTACACAGAAGACGCGGCACATAAGGAGAAACTCGTGAAAAAGTTCCTAAAGATATACGAAACATCCTTAACTATACATGAAACAAATCTCGGAAAGTTAATTCTTCACAAAGCACAGTGAACAAAGACACTTCTTCCCAGAGACAAGCGGACACAGCCCCTTGGTCCTAATTCCTCTATCATTAATCAAAAAACTTAACATTGAAACAAAAACAACAGTTCTTGCTGCGAACATCCGCAAACAAACCAAAACGTTTCGCCGACGCAAGGATCAAGACTAAACCCTTGTTCTCCGAAAAAACACATCTAAGCCCGCACACTTTTCAAACGCGAAGTTTGGCATACGAAATAAAAAAAACAATATTCGGCATCGCGAGACGTCGCAGAGGCCTGAAGAACTGTTTTCGATAAAATTCCTTCCTCAATCAAAACACCATCTTGGAAGACCAAACAGTCCGTCCACGACTATAAACCACAAACAACTTCATAAACACATGTCTTTTGCGAAAGCTCAAAAACGGTAGTATCTACCATTAAGTTTGTTGCTTATCACAACGAACTCGCAACGTCCTAAACAGACTAAGTTATCTCGCAGATAGCTTTCATACACCCGACACGAGGGTAATAGCGCTATAAGAGAAATCCAAAAAAAAATCAGCACCTTCGAAGTGCTCGATTCCGAACAACAAGTCGTATAAGCCGAGAACATATCGCGGACTTTAAAGCGGTACTGAATCAGGAAGAAATCGCAACAGGCAAAACGAAAGCCGGCTAGTCATCGCATAGCCTTAACCGAGAGTAAACCAAGGTATTGCCTTAAACCCAGCACACTGGTCTCTAACGTCTCAAGGCATGTAATATTGGAAGATATGAGATCCTGAAAGCATGTCTCTTCATTCACATATAAACGCTCACGAAGCTCTTTCTTACATCCCGACAGAGCAACGAACATAACGATCTACAAGTAAGAGTTAGGTTACAAGATTACAACTCCTAATCTTCGCTCTACACGCAATTACACAGCACGCTCGTTAATCGCAAACCTCCTTTTATAAAAAGTCAGGTTCATACAAAAGCCGAAAAAGCGGCAGGGATTCAAAGCCACCAACGGCCACTCCCAAATAAAAACATAACGCCACACTTGTCCAAATCAAACACACAACTAGACCATAAAGGTCTCACTGGAAAACAGGTCGTAAGAACCCTAACTCCAGAAATAACTATGAAAGGATTGATCCCTTCTATAAGGGTACGTAGGCAGTCTTCACAAGGCACAGCCCCAATCCTACTGCATTCCGCTCTTAGAGAGTGAGTAAACTGCTACCGGCAAATCTTTTATCCATTAATTTCGCCTAACTTACCTAACTTGCATAGCCGCTCGCAAGAACACCACGATTATTACGAGTTGGGGGGCTAACTGTTGGTGTCAAAATCGGTCACGACGGAATCAATGCCTAAAAGTTCCCGGAAAATGTTTTAACGGAAACTTAGAAACTTCTTATGAAAAATACAAAGTGACCTTAATGCTTTGCATAAACATACGGAGTTACCTAAACACTTCGTATAAGCTTACAAAGTTACCCGAACCCTTCACGGAGGTATACGAAGTAACCGAAACGCTTCGTATGAAAGTAAGAAGTCACTAAACGCTTCGTGTAAACTCGAAAACACTAAGAAAGGTTACACGATCTCTTGGCAAATGATTCGAACATCCAAAACAAGACATCGGATCGCAACACAATCTATTTTGCCCATCGGCCGAGGTGGACCGATCCAACTCGCCCGACGGGCGGAGTGGATCCTTCATGATTTCCACTTCGCCCGACGGGCGAAGTAGATTGTGTTGCGATCCGATGTCTTGTTTTCTATGTTCGAATCGTTTAAATGAGTTAGTTGTTATTGTTTAAATGATCATAAAATAGCCTAAATGCCTTGTAATGGATGAGTTATCATTCATGTGCATTTAATGAGTTAGTTGCTTGGAATTGAACTGAATGAGTTGTGTAGGTTAAGTCCATTGCATATTGTTAAACATTATGGATCAGACTTGGTGATTTCTCAAGGTCTGATCCTAGTGTGTGATCTGATTCTTGCTAGAGTTTGAGTGGTGTTTCATGTACACAAGAGGTGCTCTCTCTCTATCACCAATCTGAGACAAAGAAGAAGGCATTGCCCATGAGTTCAGAGCCTAGATGGTGTATATATTCCTGACCATGGAAAGCACTTGTGTCTAGAACCGGTTTACTTAAGCGCAGATTGTTTGGTTGTTGCGCTCCTGGTTTAAGAGACATACAAGCAAGACCATCACCTAAATCATGAGGAGACTGGTGGTCCTAAGGCAGTGGAGAAATTGTCAAGGGGTATATCAGTTGACTTAAGCGCAGGTGTTGGTATTGTTGTGCTTCTAGTTTCAAGTTTAGTGTTGCTCTCCTCCAAGCTTTGTCTTTCCCCTATACTCCCCGGATCAAGCTTGAGGAGGGGTAATTTTGAGCAATCAGAATGTTCAAGTCGTCCACTGACCTGCCTCAATTCAAAAGGAGGATTTAAGTGTCTAAAAGACACTCCTCACAAGTATCATTCTACCAAATGTGAGTAACCATTTCAATCTCTGACTTAATTATGATTGGTTTATGCCTGGAGAGTTGATGCAAGTGTTTATGCATTGTGTTGTAGGTACTTTAAGCTCTCTTTAGCAGAAGTTGCTGGTCACTAAACCCCTTGAAGATGGCGAGTGGTCAAAAGTGAGGGGGAGACACAATAGGCCTAAAGAAGACTTCTAAGATGACAGTGTGTGCATATGGTGGAGTCCATGCTTGCACCACATGTTAGGCCACGATCTAGAGTCTAAAGAGTCCATCATGAGTTATATGAACATCCTTAGACTCATTGGCGAATCCCTAGGCCTTGTTGCTTTTCACTCTTTTTCCCTTAGCTAGTTTTGCCTCGAAGGGTTTTCTAGCTAAGGTTTTGATGAGGGAGCTTCTTCAAGGTTCCAATCTTGTCCAAGGATCTCCTATGGTCAGGCTTGAGGGGAGTGATGGAATGAAGAAGGAATAAGCACCATATGAGAGTGATCTGGTCACTTGTGCAAATATTGTGCAAAAGAAATAATGCACAAGAATTTCACAAGAAATCATGAGTGTGCAAGGTCCGGGTCAGCCTAAAATCACCCAAAGAAGAATGTGCAAAGAAAGGATCAAGATAATCTTTGGTGAAGATTTTGTGCAAAAGAATCAAGAAAAATGTGCAAATCCCGGGTTATCTCATCTCGTACAAGAAAGAAGAGAAAGGTTTTGGTGCCAAAACTCTTGGTTTGAATTAAAACTGAAATCACATGTCCACTTGACCAAAGAGCTGTTGGGACCTGTCTCTTTCTCCTTCAGGCTGCAGCAAGTCTCCTTGTCCTCTTCCTAATATAGTAGTTTATTCATTGCCAAAGAAAGTATTAGTTTATGCTTCCCCAAGATAATCTTTATTTAATAGCTTTGTTGTCTTGTTCTTTGGCTACTTAAAGTCACTCTTGTATCACGAAATTATCAAGCAAAGAGGAGTTCTCTTTCTTCATATTCTATGTTATATTTATTCTCTCTAACTCTATAATACTCTCTCGTTACTTAATCTCTCAAGAAATACTCTATAAATCTCTTTATTAATTCTCCAGCTGCATTCTCTTTGATTCTCACTTACTATTCATACTCTTCCTCTTAGTTTAGACCATAATCTGTCTATACATCACCTTCACACCTAAATCCATATATTCTCACTTGGTATTAGACCTCCTAAGCTCCTGAAACTCACAAAGCTTCCGCAATCCAAGCACAAGCCCTCGCTCGTTGCTGTTTCAAACCATTGGAGTGTTTCTGCCTAGCCAGCTGTTCAATCTCTTCAAGAAAAGAAGACTACAACCATGGCCTGTCCATAGGCCTCCCTAGGGTCTATCTTCTTCCTCCTGCTCTGCATGAAGAGGTCTCTTGAAGAAAGAAGGCTTTGGAGCTGCTTGGCAAGCAAAACCCCAAACAAAGCCCTTACAAGCAATTTTCATATTCTTTCCAAGATGGAGTCTCTAACTGTGTTCCAGAATGTGGCGCCTGGTAATCAGGAAGAAAGGAGGGGTCTTAAACATGAGTGGTTCAAAGGGAAAGGACACACAAGGAAATGGAGTGGGTTAGAACCCAAACTCCAAATCTTTCAAGTTCAAGTGAACTGTGTGCCTTGGAGGTTCAAGGAACCATCTCAGGTTCCTTGGTTGTAAGTTAACCTTCTACCCTTAATAAGAGCTTGTGTAGTTATGTCTTGTTACAACATCTGTGTGTGTATTGTTTTCTAGGAGTCTTTAAGTTTGCTAGCATGATTATGTCTAGTTTCGGTCCTAGAATATTTATTTGTGGTATCTCTGGTCTAGGAGAGTTGTTTTGCCCATGTTTCATGTCTTGTTGCATTGATAGAGGTCTAGGAGAATTTCCTGGTCTAGTAATGCATTCATAAATGCTTAGGTTTATTAGATGAGTTATCTAGTCTCTAGTTTTGTCATTTGAGCTTGTTATTGTTTAAATAATCAAAAATATAGCTTCAATGCCTCGTAATTGATGAGTTATAATTCATGTGCATTTAGAGAGTTAGTTGCTTGGAGTTGAACTGAATGAGTTGTTTAAATTCAGTCTATTGCATATTGTTAAACATTATGGATCAGACTTGGTGAGTTATCAAGCTCTGATCCTAGTGTGTGATATGATTCTTGATGGAGTTTGAGTGGTGTATAAGGTACACAATCGGTTCTCTCTGTCCATCACCAATTGGAGACAAAGAAGAAGGGTTTGCCCATGAGTTCAGAGCTTACACAGTGTGTATCTTCCCGACCATGGAGAGCTCACTTGTGTGTAGAACCGGTTGACTTAAGCGCAGATTGTTTGGTTGTTGCGTTCCTGTTTCAAGAGACACACAAGGAAGACCATCACTTAAATCATGAGGAGGCTGGTAGTCCTAAGGCGGTGGAGAAATGGTCAAGGGGTGGATCAGTTGGCTTAAGCACATGTGTTGGTATTGTTGTTCTCCTGGTTTCAAGTTCAGTGTTTCTCTCCTCCAAGATTGGTCCTTCCCCTATAATCTCCGGATCCAGCTTGAGGAGGGGTAATGTTGAGAAATCATGAATGTTCACGTCGTCCACTGCCCTGCCTCAGTTCAAAAGGATGATTTAAATCTCCAAAAGACACGCCTCACAAGTCTCATTTTACCAAATGCAAGGGTAGTAACTATTTCAATCTTTGAGTTAAGGTTTGATTGGTTTATTCCTTGAGAATTAATTCAAGTGTTTATGCATTATGTTGTAGGTACTTGGATCTCTCTGTAGAAGAATTTGGTGGTCACTAAACCCCTTGAAGAAGAAGAGTAATCTGAAGTGAGGGGGAGCACAATAAGGCCTAAAGAAGAGTTCTGAGATGACGGTGTGTGCTAGTGGGGGAGTCCATGCTTGCACCACAAGTTAGGACATGATCCAGAGTCTAAGGAGTCTATCATGAGTTATCTGAACATTCTTAGACTTACTGGTGAATCTCTTGGCCTTGTTGATCTCCACTCTTTTTCCCTTAGCTAGTTTTGTTCCAAAAGGTTTTTTGCTAAGGTTTTCAATGAAGGAGCTTCTTCAAGGTTCAAAACTTGTCCAAGGATCTCTTATGGTCAATCTTGAGGGCAAGTGTTGGAATGAAGAAGGAAGAAGCACCATATGAGTATGATCAGTTCGCTTGTACAAATATCATGCAAAAGAAATAATGCCCAAGATTTGCACTAGAAAAATCATGAATGTGCAAAGTCCGGGGCAGCCTCAAATCACCCTAAGAAGGATGTGCAAAACAAGGGTCAAGTTAATCTTTGCTGCCTATTTTGTGCAAAATAATCAAGAACAATATGCAAATCTCAGGTTATCTCATCTCGTACAAGAAAGAAGAAAAATGTGTTGGCGCTAAGACTCTCAGTTTGAACCTGTCCACTTTACCAAAGAGCTGTTGGGACCTGTGTCTTTCTCGTCCAGTCTGCAGAGAGTCTACTTTTCCTCTTCCTATTATAGTTGTTTATTCATTGCCTAAGAAAGTATTAGTTTATGCATCCCCAAGATAGTTTTTGTATAATAGCTTTATTATCTTGTTCTTTGGCTACTTTAAGCCACTCTTGTATCAGGAATTATCAAGCAAAGAAGAGTGGTCTTTCTTAATATTCTATGTTCCTCTCTAAGACTATAATATCCTGGAATACTTAATCTCTCAAGCAATACTCCCTTACTCTCTTAGTTCTCCAGCTGCATTCTCTTTGATTCTCACATACTCTCTTCATACTCTTCCTCTTAGTTTCGACTATACTCTGTCTTTACATCACTTTCACACCTAAATCCATCAATTCTCACATGGTAACAGCATTCCCAAGCTCCTGAAACTCACAAAGCTTCCGCATATCAAGCACAAGCTCTCGCTCATTGCTGTTTCAAACCATTGGAGTGTTTATGTCTAGCTAGCTGTTCAATCTCTTCAAGAAGAAGAAGACTACAACCATGGCGTGTCTAGAGCCCCCCCCCCACCCAAGGTCTATATCCTTCCTCCTGCTCAGCATGAAGAGATCTATTGAAGAAAAAAACGCTTTGGAGCTGTTTGGCAAACAAAACTTTAAACCAAGCCTGTACAAGCAATTTTCATGTTCTTTCCAAGATGGAGTCTCTCACTGTGTTTCAGAAGGTGGTGCCTGGTAATCAGGTAGAAATGAGGGGTCTTAAGCATGAGTGGTTCAAAAGGAAAGCATGACGACCTATTTCCACACCAGAACTATGATATAGTAACAAATGTACACAAACTTTCAACCTCGGCCTAATTGCACACAATTGAAGTTTAACAACCTACTTCCACACACGATGAAAGTTCGAAACCTATTTCCACACATACCAAGATTAAGCTCGGTTTTAATGGTTTATTACATTAACCGGTAGTAAACCCAAATGAAGATCCAATTAGGGATTCAATTAAACTCCACCCGGACCCTTGGAAAACCCGACCCGTCTCTCTCTCTCTCCTCTGCAATCTCTTCTATCTTTTTCACTCTCTCTGCTCGTTTTCTCTCTCTCTCTCCTTTGTTCTTCGTCACTCTCTCTCTCTCTCTCTCTCTCTGCTCGTTTTTCTCTCTCTCTCTCCTTTGTTCTTCGTCACACTCTCTCTCTCTCTCTGCGTCTTGTCTCTCTCTATCTATCTCTCTTTCTTTGTGTATCTCTCTGTTTCTCCTTGTCGTCGTCGTCGTCTCTCTCTCTCTCTCTCTCTCTCTCTCTCTCTCTCTCTCTCTCTCTCTCTCTCTGTGCGTCCCCCTCTCTGCAACTCTCTCTATGCGATTTGGAGAAAGAGAAATTGAAGAAGATAGCGTAAAGGGGAGAGAGAGAGATAAACCGGTTTAATCTGGTTTATATTTTCTAATCGGATAGTGACCGGTTCGTATTTGGTTTAATTAGGTTAAACATTGGTTAAATTAAAAAATAGAGAACACTAACCAACTTTAAACCGCTATTTGTCGGTATTGGTTCGTCCTTCAAAGTTTAGGGAGAAACGGGTTTTGAACTTTCATCGTGTGTGGAAGTAGGTTATTAAACTTCAATTGTGTGCAATTAGGCCGAGGTTGAAAGTTTGTGTACATTTGTTACTATATCATAGTTCTGGTGTGGAAATAGGTCGTCTTCCCTCTTAGTTTCGACTATACTCTGTCTTTACATCACTTTCACACCTAAATCCATCAATTCTCACATGGTAACAGCATTCCCAAGCTCCTGAAACTCACAAAGCTTCCGCATATCAAGCACAAGCTCTCGCTCATTGCTGTTTCAAACCATTGGAGTGTTTATGTCTAGCTAGCTGTTCAATCTCTTCAAGAAGAAGAAGACTACAACCATGGCGTGTCTAGAGCCCCCCCCCCCACCCAAGGTCTATATCCTTCCTCCTGCTCAGCATGAAGAGATCTATTGAAGAAAAAACGCTTTGGAGCTGTTTGGCAAACAAAACTTTAAACCAAGCCTGTACAAGCAATTTTCATGTTCTTTCCAAGATGGAGTCTCTCACTGTGTTTCAGAAGGTGGTGCCTGGTAATCAGGTAGAAATGAGGGGTCTTAAGCATGAGTGGTTCAAAAGGAAAGCACACACAAGGATATGGAGTGGTGTAGAGAACCCCAAACTCCAAATATGTCAAGTTCAAGTGAACTGGGTACCTCGGAGGTTCCAGGAACCATCTCAGGTTCCTTGGTTGTAAGTTAACCTTCTAACCCTTAATAAGAGCTTGTTTAGTTATGTCTGGTTACAAGAGCTGTGTGTGTATTGTTTTCTAGGAGTCTTTAAGTTGCTAGCATGGTTATATCTAGTTTATGTCCTAGAATACTTATTAGTGGTGTCTCTGGTCTAAGAGAGTTGTTTAGCCCATGTTTCATGTCTTGTTGCATTGATAGAGGTCTAGGAGAGTTTCCTGGTCTAGTAATGCATTCATAAATGTTTAGGTTGATTAGATGAGTTATCTAGTCTCTGGTTTTGTCATTTGAGCTTGTTATTGTTTAAATGATCATAAAAATAGCTTCAATCCCTTGTAATTGATGAGTTATCATTCATGTGCATTTAGAGAGTTAGTTGCTTGGAGTTGAACTAAATGAGTTGTTTAGATTCAGTCCATTGCATATTGTTTAACAATGTGGTTCAGACTTGGTGAGTTATCAAGCTTTGATCCTAGTGTATGATCTGATTCTTGCTGGAGTTTGAGTGGTGTTTCAGGTACACAATAGGTGCTCTCTGTACATCACCAATCGGAGACAAAGAAGAAGGTTTTTCCCATGAATTCAGAGCCTACACAGTGTGTATTTTCCCGACCATGGAGAGCTTACTTGTGTGTAGAACCGGTTGACTTAAGCGCAGATTGTTTTGTTGTTGCGCTCATGGTTCAAGAGTCACACAAGGAAGATTATCACCTAAATCAATTGGAGACTGGTGGTCCTAAGGCAGTGGAGAAATGATCAAGGAGTGGATCAGTTGGCTTTAGCGCATGTGTTGGTATTGTTGTGCTCCTCGTTTCAAGTTCAGTGTTGCTCTCCTCCAACACTACAGGAAATATGTACATTCTTAGCTCACGATAAACGCTATAGTAGGACTTTAATAGCGAATTCATAAATGCTATGTATGTGGCAGCCATCGTAGATACCCCTCCTACGATAGCATTTTTTAATGTAACGAAATGTGCATATACGATAGCAATATTTGAATGGTGTAATTAACTTGATTATAGCACTACTATTTCGTTACAAATTGATTACGATTCATATATTCGTGTTATGATAGGTCTTTCTACAATTAACCAAAAATAATTATAATTAAATATAATAATTAAACAAAAAATTGTTTTATAATTGAAAATAAAGTAAATTTTATTTTCAATTACAATTGGTTTACAGATTGATTTCGGTTTACAAAACTAAATGAGAAATTAAAAAAAACAAATCAAACCACTACAATTTTTCTAACTCGATTTACACTAAACCAAATCTAAAAAAAAAACCTAAACTTAAAAAAAAGACCCAACCGCCTCCTCCATAGCCTTTCCTCCTCCAGCCGTCACGAGACTTGCCTCCTCAAGCTGTCATTGGCCTTGCCTCCTCCAGCCATCAGGAACCTCGCCTCCTCCACCTATCTTTACCCAAAAAAAACAGATTATTGATAGAGTAAGAAAGAGAAGGAGATACACATATACAAAGAGAGAAGATCTGGAACCACACTAAGAGGATGAGCCATTTTGGGTTATTTGAAGAGGAGGAGACGAGGTCTGGATTTGTAGCGGCGGAGTAAGACACACAGCGTTGGAGACGGATACGCAGCGTCGGAGACGAACACGCAGTGGCAGGGTCGGAGACACGGCGGGGGAGTCGGAGACCCGGCGGGGGAGTCGGAGACCCGGCAGAGGAGTCGGAGACGCAGCGGATCGAGAATCAGATGAAGAGATGAGATGAGAGTGTGTACTGAAGAAGAAGAGAAGAAGAAGAGAAGAGAAGAGAAGAGAAGAGAAGAGAAGAGAAGAGAAGAGAAGAGAAGAGAAGAGAAGAGAAGAGAAGAGAAGAGAAGAGAAGAGAAAGAAGAAAGAGAAGAGAAGAGAAGAGAAGAGAGGAGAAGAGAGGAGAAGAGGAGAGAAGAGGAGAGAAGACAGAGAGAAGAGAAGAGAAGAGAAGAGAAGAGAAGAGAAGAGAAGAGAAGAGAAGAGAAGAGAAGAGAAGAGAAGAGAAGAGAAGAGAAGAGAAGAGAAGAGAAGAGAAGAGAAGAAAGAGAAGAGAAGAGGAGAGAAGAGAGAGAGAAGAGGAGAGGAGAGAAAGAGGAGAGGAGGGAGAGGAGAGGAGAGGAGAGGAGAGGAGAGGAGAGGAAGGAGAGGAAGGAGGAGAGGAGGGGAGAGGAGAGGAGAGGAGAGGAGAGGAGGGGAGAGGAGAGGAAGGGGAGAGGAGAGGAGAGGAGAGGAGAGGAGAGGAGAGGAGAGAAGAGGAGGGGAGGGGAGAGGAGAGGAGAGGAGAGGAGAGGAGAGGAGGGGAGAGGAGAGGAGGGAGGGGAGAGGAGAGGAGAGGAGAGGAGAGGAGAGGAGAGGAGGGGAGGGGAGAGGAGAGGAGAGGAGAGGAGAGGAGGGAGGGGAGAGGAGAGGAGGGGAGGGGAGAGGAAGGAGAGGAGAGGAGAGGAGAGAAGAGGCGAGGAGGGGAGGGAGAGGAGGGGGGAGGAGGGGAGAGGAGAGGAGAGGAGGGGAGAGGAGGGGAGGGGAGAGGAGAGGAGAGGAGGAGTAGAGTGCAGGAGAGAGGAGGAAGGAGAAGAGGAGGAGGAGAGGAGAGGAGAGGAGAGAGGAGAGGAGAGGAGAAGGAGCCGGAGAGGAAGAGGAGAGCGAAGGGGAGAGGAGAGAAGAGAGGAGGAGAGGAGAGGAGAGGAGAGGAGAGGAGGAGAGGAGAGGAGAGGAGAGGAGAGGAGAGGAGAGGAGAGGAGAGGAGGAGGAGAGGAGAGGAGAGGAGAGGAGAGGAGAGGAGAGGAGGGAGAGGGAGAGAGAGGAGAGAGAGAGAGGAGAGGAGAGGAGAGGAGAGGAGAGGAGAGGAGAGGAGAGAGGAGAGGAGAGGAGAGGAGAGGAGAGGAGAGGAGGGAGAGGAGAGGAGAGAGAGGAGAGGAGAGGAGAGGAGAGGAGAGGAGAGGAGAGGAGAGGGAGAGGAGAGAAGAGGAGAGAGGAGAGGAGAGGAGAGGAGAGGAGAGGAGAGGAGAGGAGAGGAGAGGAGAGGAGAGGAGAGGAGAGAGGAGAGAGGAGAGGAGAGGAGAGGAGAGGAGAGAAGAGGAGAGAGGAGAGGAGAGGAGAGGAGAGGAGAGGAGAGGAGAGGAAGAGGAGAGGAGAGGAGAGGAGAGGAGGGAGAGGAGAGAAGAGAGGAGAGGAGAGAAGAGAGGAGAGGAGGGGAGAGGAGGGGAGAGGAGAGAGAGAGAGTGGAAGGGAGAGGAGAGAAGAGAGGGAGAGAAGAGGAGAGAAGCAGGAGAGGAAGAGGAGAGGAGCAGGAGAAGAGGAGAAAAAGAGGAGGAGGAGAGGAGAGGGAGAGGATAGAAGAGAAGAGGAGAGGAGGAAGGAGAGGGAGAGAGGAGAGAAGAGGAAGGAGGGAGCAGGAGGGGAGGGGAGAAAAGGAAGGGAAGGAGGAGAGAGGAGAGGGAGAGGAGAGGAGAGGAGAGAGGAAGGAGAAGAAGGAGGAGAGGAGAGGGAGAGGAGAGAAGAGGAGGAGCCACGAAGAGAAGAGAAGAGGGAGAGAAGACAGAGAGGAGAGAAGAGAAGAGGGAAGAAAGAGAAAGAGAGGGAAAGAAGAGAAGAGGAAGGAGAAGAGGAGAAGAAGAGAACGAGGAGAAGAGAAGGGAGGGGAGAGAAAGAGAAGAGAAGAGGAGAGAAGAGAAGAGGAGAGAAGAGAAGAGGAGAGAGAGGAGAGGAGAGGAGAGGAGAGAAGAGAAGAGGAGAAAAGAGAAGAGAGGAAAGAAGAGAAGAGGAGAGAAGAGAAGAGGAGAGAAGAGAAGAGAAGAGAAGAGAAGAGAGAGAGAGAAGAGAAGAGAAGAGGAGAGAAAGAGGAGAGGAGGAGAGAAGAGAGAGGAGAGAAGAGAAGAGGAGAGAAGAGAAGAGGAGAGAAGAGAAGAGGAGAGAAAGGAGAGGAAGAGAAGAGAAGAGAAGAGAAGAGAAGAGAATGAGAGAAGAGAAGAGAGAGAAGAGAAGAAGAAGAGAAGAGAAGAGGAGGAGAGAAGAGAAGAAGAGGGAAGAGAAGAGGAGAGAAGAGAAGAGGAGGGAAGAGAAGAGAAGAGGAGAGAAGAAGAGAGAGGAGGAGAGAAGAGAAGAGGAGGGAAGAGAAGAGAAGAGAAGAGAAGAGAAGAGAGGAGGAGAGAAGAGAAGAGAAGAGAAGAGGAGAAGAAAAGGGAAGAGAGGAGGAGAGAAGAGAAGAGAAGAGAAGAGAGGAGGAGAGAAGAGAAGAGAAGAGAAGAGAGAGAGGGGGAGAGGAGAGAAGAGAAGAGAGAGAGAAGAGAGAGGGGAGAGAGGAGAGAGAGGGGAGAGAAGAGAAGAGAGAGAGAGAGAGAGAGAGGAGAGAAGAGAAGAGAGAGAGAGAGGGGAGAGAGAGGAAGGAGAAGAGAGAGAGAGAGGGGAGAGAAGAGAGAGGGAGAAAGAGGGAGAGAGAGAGGAGGGGGAGAAGAGAAGGAGAGAGCGGAGAGAGGGGGGGAGAAGAGAGAGAGAGAGAGAGAGAGAAAGAGAGAGAGAGAGAGAGAGAGAGAGAGAGAGAGAAGAGAGAGAGAGAGAGCGAGGAGGAGAGGAGATAGAGAGAGAGGAGAGAGAGAGGGAGAGAGAGAGGAGGATAGAGAGAGAGGGGAGAGAGAGAGGGAGAGGGGAGAGAGAGAGAGAGAGAGAGAGAGAAGAGAGAGAAGAGAGAGAGAGAGAGAGAGAGAGAGAGAGAGAGAGAGAGAGAGAGAGAGAGAGAGAGAGGAGAGAGAGAGAGGGAGAGAGAGAGAGAGGGGAGAGAGAGAGAGAGGGAGAGAGAGAGAGAGAGAGAGAGAGAGAGAGAGAGAGAGAGAGAGAGAGAGAGAGGGAGGAGGAGAGAGAGAGAGAGAGAGAGAGAGAGAGAGAGAGAGAGAGAGAGAGAATAAAAATTAAAAATTAAAAAGAATAAATCTCAACCTTTAGATCTAAGTTAATCTAACGGCTCAAAAGTGTGATCCATGTAACTGAGTCTCTTTAGCCAGAAAATTTTGTCTTTCTTTTTTTTATTTTTATTTTTCTTTTATCCTTCAATATTTGATAATTTTGTTTTGCAAATAATTTTTCTTAGTTATATCTTATTTCAAAATTTCTATTTTTAGTTCATAAATTAAGTTTAAAGCTTTATTTTTTTAGCATAACAAAGAATTGATGATTAAGCTTGAAAATATTAGATTAATATGAGGTTCATAATTTTGGTAATAATTTTTAAAATTTTTATTTTTACACAAAATATGATTTATAATTCGTTTATAAATTTGTATGTTTGATTCAAAAGTTGAAAAATTTTTAATTTAGATTTTATGGTTTATAAAAAATTATGAGTATGAGTAACGTTTAGTTTTGTGATTAAGATTGAGATGTCGGAATATGAGGTTTAGGGTTAAAGTTTAGTATTTTGGATTAAGGTTTAGTATTTTGGATTAAAGTTAGGAAAATAATAGATTTGAAGACTAGATATAAGATTTTTAGTTAAATTTTTAATAATTTGGATTTGAAGTTTATATTTAGAGTATTGAATGTATAGTTTATATTTGAAGCTAGGATATATTTAGGATATAGAGATTGATTAAATATTAAAGATATGTGTTTAGGAAATTATATTTTAAGATAAAGAAGATCAAATTTGAGTTTAATTTATGATTTGAAGTTATAATATAAAAAAAGACTACAGTTTTAAGGGTTGTCTTTAGAGTTTAGGGTTTAAAACTATGTTTAAGGTTTAGGGGTTCAAATAGCTTTTCTTAGCATTATAAAAATTCTATTATATGTCTTTGATAAAATTACTGAATCCGCTAAAATAATATATTTAGCGCTTAAATCAAATTTCTTTCTAAGTATTGGCGGAATCAGTGATTTATCTTCCCGCTCACTTAATTTTTATAATAGCATTATTTAAGTGTTATTTTAGGTTTTCGTTTATCATAGCGTTTATCCAACGCTATTGTATAATACTTCAATTTTTAAATCATCTACGATAGCGGTTGAGTAAAACGTGCTATAACAATATGCTATTAATGTAGACTTTTTTTGTAGTGCAAGCTTGGTCCTTCCCCTATACTCTCCGGATCTAGCTTGAGGAGTTGTAATGTTGAGCAATCCTGAATGTTCAATGTTGGGGTCAAAATCGGTTACGACGGAATCAACGTTAAAAACCTACCGGGAAATGCGCTCTTTGTGAAAAAGAAGAGATAGTATCTCGAAAAAGGGGAACGAGAGAATCAAAATCAAGTCTCGAGTGACCACGAAGGAATGGTCTGCATAGTGAGCCATCAAGAAGAGTTTTTCCTAAACCTCGGGTCAATGTATCCCCGAGCGTCAAAACGACAAAACGACTAAGACTCGATCATCCAAATCACAAAACGGAGAAGTTGGCCAAGCAAGACGTCCTACTCGTCGAACGGACAAATAGAACCTCAAGAACCGACCAACCCGCCCGTTCGGCAAGTTGGACGGGTCCAACTTGCTGAATGGGCGTGTTGGGCTTTGCAGGCTGACCAACTCGCCCGTTCGGCGAGTTGGATCGAACAAGACAACCAACTCGTCCATTCGGCGGATTGGGATAAACAAGACAATCAACTCGCCCCTTCGGCGAGCTGGATCGAACAAGATAACGAACTCGCCAAACGGGCAAGTTAGGTAGAACAAGCAGTTCAACTCGCCCGTTCGGCGAGTTGGATCAATCAATCCATTTTCATCTCTTCCTCGTAAGTCCCTCCCTCGAAACTTGATCAAACTTATCTTTGTTTCATCTTGATCAAGGTTGACGTTGGAATTTCAGTGAAAGAACTCGTTCCCTCCTGTAAAGATCGGACTGACCGTGTAAGACGATAACGATTAACTAAACACCTGGAGTCGCATGCCCTATACGAAAAATACTAACTCTTGGTCGACATCGTCTCAGGAATGCTATTTCGATAAAATTGCAAAAACGCTTAAGTCAAAGAATGGCCCGAGAAGGTCTAAAACTTGGCTAAAGGCGCACTCGCGATTTTATCTGAAATCGAGCTGAATTTTTATGACGGTTTATCTTTTATTTTGCAGGAAGGGGTAATGTTAAGATCGAAAGATAAATGTCAAGATCGGAAGATAATGTTAAGTTTCTAAAGATAATCATGAAGATCAAGGGAAAAAAATATTTTCGCAAAGTGATAAATTCGACCGAGGGCCGAAGGTGAAAGAGAAAACAGCCTCTGGAGGAGTATATAAGGACTTCGAGGTTTAGGATGCAAAGGATAGACAAAAATTCTTACTCAAAGCAAGCATAGCACTTAGAGAAATTAGGTATATTTCCGTTTTACTATTATCGAGCTGCGACTCAACTAGGTTATTCAGGTCTTACGAGGTTAGAACTAGGAAATCGTCGACGGCTCTTTCCGCTAAGGCTTTACCTGTTGTAACGCTCAAACCACATATTCATAATAAGATCCTCTTTGTTCTCTTTCTGTGTTTACTAATTCATCGTTATATTGTTGTTCTCATTGTTTGGTTGCTCAACGTTTTTGGCTTAGCAGAAATTCGGGACCTCTCGGAAATCTAGGCTCACCTTGCCTTCCTAAATCAATGTAAATCAATAGTGCGAATTTCGGTTCCCACAATTTGGCGCTAGAATGAGGGGGGTACAATTCAATCTAACTCTTTGTCATCAACGCTCAATCAAAGCATGTCAGATCTCAACAACCAACAGCCTCGTGACGACAGCATTGTCAATGAAAACGTTAAAAAGACTCCAGCGACGAACGTCACTGCGGTCAACGCCGATGCAAACAACGCAGCGTTCGAGGAGCTGAAAATGATGTTCTCGACTTTTGAAAAGAAGTTGGCAGAACAGGATAAGGTCATGAATTCCCTCGCTAAACAGGTTGAAACCCTTACAGCGAGGAACATGGTCATTTTCCGTGTGGAACAATCCGAAATCTGCGGAAGAAGACTCGACTTCGCAACACCTTTGGACCGGTACGACAACACACAGGGCAAACCATCTGGTCAAAATCATGACGAAGTGACCCCTGCGCCAACACGGAAGAACCCGGGATATTTTTATCCTATTGAAGAAGATAAAGAAGGAGGAGAATTCGAACGCATCAACGTGGAGTCTAGCAGTCAGTCCGAACCTCCGGACAAAGACGCAGACATACATCCGCACCGCACAAGGAGCCGAGCGGCTAGGGACGATTCCCAGGTTGACAACCCTATGAACGAAGAAGAAGAAGCTATCTTCTGGAACAAACAGGAGGAACTAGCCAAGGAGCAAACTCGGAACACACGCAGCTAACACTGACAAAGCCGGAAATCTGCTAGCAAGATTTCTGAAATCCGTGATCTCTGCGATGATCTCATGAAAACGGTGGCCGAAGTTAGAGCGGTGAAGTCCCAAATCCACAACTCTACCAGCACCTCACCGGAGACCGATATGCAGCTCGAAGAGGTTTGTAGAACACCTTTAACTACTCGTATCACCGAAACTAGGGTTTCAGATCCTGGGAAGGTCAAAGTGATGCCATACAACGGAACTACTGATCCTAAGGCACACCTACAGGCTTTTCAGGTCACGATGGGTAGAGTCAGGTTCAGAGAAAACGAGAGAGACACCGGCAAATTCCGCCTCTTCGTAGAAAACCTCCGAGAAGCAGCGCTAGAATGGTTCTCTCGCCTCAGACAAAACTCCATCGGGAGCTTCCACCAACTCTCCTTAGAATTCCTCAAGCAATACTCGATGTTCATAGATCGATAAACCTTCAACGTTGACCTCTAGAGCTTATCTGAGGGAGAGGACGAGACTCTCCGCGACTTCATAAAACGGTTCAAAACTGTCATGGCTAGAGTCAGAAGGATAAGTGACAAAGTCGCAACAGACGCACTTTGAAAAACGCTCTTGATCAAGTCGAAGTTCAGGAAGTTGATAACTTTGGAAAAGCCGCATACAATCCAGAATGCGCTTCACAAAGCCACGGATTACAGATATGGAAGCTGACGAAGAATTCGTCAAAGGATCCAGGGTCGGATCAGAAATTAAAGAAGAAAAACCCTCGCAACGACAAAAGCGTCCATCGCGGAGGTGAAGAAATGCAGGGAGCGCATAACTACGCTATTAACTCCGGATCTGGGCAAGGACGGGCGACGGGTAAAAACTGGACCCGAAATCCGAATTACGACAAAAATGCCTTCTGCAACTTTCACCAAACCCACGGACACTCGACCATTAACTGAAAAGTTCTTGGTTCGAGGTTGGCCGCAAAGCTTCTCTCCGGAGAACTCGCCAGAGTCTCCAGCTTGAAAGACCTCATCCGCGACTCGGACCGCCCCCCCCCCCAAAAAAAAAACGATAGGACTCCTCAAACGGAGAACCCTTCCCAAGGGAACCAATCAGGAGAAAAGTGTGGAAGAAGGCAGGATGAGAAGGGCAACGACAGCAGCAGTCGCAGGGTAAACACGATCATCGGCGGATCGCAATATTTCAGCGATACCGTCTCGGCCATCAAAGCTTATCAGCGCAAGACTGAGACAAGCGCAATTCGCCAATCTGGTCCATGCCCAATGACACTCCGAAACGAGCAATAACTTTTGATGAAGAAGAGGCCGGAGGTATCGATCAGCCACATTGAGATCAAACCATAATTGATCTAGTGATAAGAGATCTCGAGGTCGCTAGGGTTATCATCGACACGGGAAGCAAAGTCAACGTCAACTTTGCGACACTCTCAAAAGGATGAACATCGAGTTAAGCAAAGTTGTACCATCGCCAAAGCCTCTAACCGGTTTCTCTGGCACGATGTCAATGACCCTCGGGTCAATAAAATTACTCGTTGCAGCAAAAGAATTCACCAAGATCGTCGATCTCGCGGTCGTCGACCACCCAGCCATCTACAACGTCATCATGGGCACCCTCGGCTAAACGCCATGAAGGCAGTCCCATCAATTTATTACTTAGGCATTAAGTTCCCAACTCATAACGGTATTGCCATGATTTGGGGCTGCGAGAAGCAGTCGAGAAGCTGCTTCCTGGCTGAGCACAAGCTAAGACAAGTCACAAACACCGCGATGGAAAAGACCAAACGCCCGAAGATAGCCCAGGCATCAGCCGAAAATACTTCGGACAAAGACGACCCAGAGCTGTCGGCTCAAGCAACGGCCAGTGAACAACAAGTTCCAGTGCCCGACGCGTCAAGCCCACCAGAGAAGATAAGCCCAACGGAAGACGTCGACCCAGGAACTAACCTAGTCAACACAAACAAAACGGCCGAGTAAATAGACTCGCCCAAACAAGCGACCCAGCAATTTTCCCACTAGGCGAGTTGGATCAATCAATCCATTTTCATCTCATCCTCATAACTCCCTCATTTAAAACTTGATCAAACTTATCTTTGTTTTGTCTTGAAGAAGGCTGACGTTGGAATTTCACCGAAAGAAATCGTTCCCTCGTGTAAAGATCGGATCGATCGTGTAAGACGATAACGGTTAACTAAAAACCTGGAGTCGTATACCCTATACAAAAGATCATAACTCTCAGACGACATCGTCTCAGGAATAATCTTTCGATAAAATCCAAAAACGCCTAAGTCAAAGAACGGCCCGAGAAGGTCTAAAACTCGGCTAAAGTCCCACTCGCAATTTTATCCGAAATCGAGCCCGATCTTTATGACGGTTTATCTTTTTCGCATAAAGGGATAAATGTTAAGATCGGAAGATAAATGTCAAGATCAGAAGATAAATGTTAAGTTTCCAAAGATGATCATGAAGATCGAGGGGAAAAAGAAATATTTCCGCGAAGCGATAAATTCGACCAATGGCAGAAGAGGCAAGAGCAAACCGCCTCTGGAGGAGTATATAAGGACTTCAAGGTTGATGATGCAAAGGAGAGACGAAAATTCTTACTCAAAGCAAGCATAGCACTTAGGGAAATTAGGCATATTTTTGTTTTACTGTCATCGAGCTGTGATTCAACTAGGTTATTCAGGTCTCACGAGGTTAGAACTAGGAACTCACTGACGGCTCTTTCCGCTAAGGCTTTACCTGTTGTAACGCTCAAACCACATATTCGGAATAAGATCCTCTTTGTTCTCTTTTTGTCTTTACTAATTCATCGTTATATTGTTGTTCTCATTGTTTGGTTGCTCAACGTTTTTGACGTAGCAGAAATTTAGGACCTCTAGGAAAGCTAGGTTCACCTTGCCTTCCTAAATCAATGGAAATCGATAGTGTGAATTTCGATTCTCACATTCAAGTTTTCCACTGCCATGCCTCAGTTCAAAAGGAGGATTTAAGTGTACAAAAGACACTCCTTACAAGTCTCATAATACCAAATGCAAGGGGAGTAACCATTTCAATCTTTTAGTTAATTTTTGATTGGTTATGCCTAGAGAATTGATGCAAGTGTTTATGCATTGTGTTGTAGGTACTTGGAGCTCTATGTAGCAGAAGTTGGTGGTCACTAAACCCCTTGAAAATGGCGAGTAGTCAGAAGTGAGGGGGAGACACAATAGGCCTAAAGAAGAGTTCTGAGATGACAATGTGTGCAAATGGTGGAGTTCATGCTTGCACCACAAGTTAAGCCATGATCCAGAGTCTAAGGAGTCCATCATGAGTTATCTGAACATCCTTAGACTCACTGGCAAATCCCTAGGCCTTGTTTATCTCCACTCTTTCTCCCTTAGCTAGTTTTGTCCCAAAGGGTATTATAACTAAGGTTTTTAATGAGGGAGATTCTTCAAGGTTCCAATCTTCTCCAAGGATCTCCTATGGTCAAGCTTGAGGGTGAGTGTTCAAATGAAGAAGGAAGAAGCACCATATGAGAATGATCAGCTCGCTTGTACAAATATTGTTCAAAAGAAATAATGCTCAAGATTTGCACAAGAAAGATCATGAATGTGCAAAGTCCGGGTCAGCCCCAAATTACCCTAAGAAGGATGTGCAAAACAAGGGTCAAGATAATCTTTATTGTAGATTTTGTGCAAAAGAAATCAAGAACAAAGTGCAAATCCCGGGTTATTCGTACAAGAAAGAAGAGAAAGGTGTTGGTGCCAAGACTCTCGGTTCAAATTCAAATCGAAATCACATGTCCACTTGACCAAAGAGCTGCTGGGAGCTGTCTCTTTCTCTTCCAGGCTGCAGAGAGTCTCGCTGTCCTCTTCCTAGTATAGTTGTTAATTCATTGCCTAAGAAAGTATTAGTTTATGCTTCCCCAAGATATTCTTTGTTTAATTGCTTTGTTGTCTTGTTCTTTGGCTACTTAAAGCCACTCTTTTATCACGAAAATATCAAGCAAAGAGGAGTTCTCTATCATTGTATTCTTTGTTCCATCTATTCTCTATAAGTCTAGAATACTCTCTGGTTACTTAATCTCTCAAGCAATACTCTCTTAATCTCTTTATTCTCCAGCTGCATTCTTTGATTCTCACATACTCTCTTCATACTCTTCCTTTTAGTTTCGACCATACTTTGTCTCTACATCACTCTCACACCTAAATCCATCTATTCAAACATGGTATCAGAGCTCCCAAGGTCCTGAAACTCACAAAGCTTCCGAAAATCAAGCACAAGCTCTCGCTCATTGCTGTTTCAAACCATTGGAGTGTTTATGTGTATCCAGCTGTTCAATCACTTCAAGAAGAAGAAGACTGCAACCATGCCGTGTTCAGAGGCCTCCCCAAGGTCTATATCCTTCTTCCTGGTCACCATGAAAAGATTTATTAAAAATGAATGCTTTGGAGCTGTTTGACAAGCAAAACTCCAAACCAAACCTGTACAAGCAATTTTCATGTTCTTTCCAAGATGGAGTCTCTCACTGTGTTCCAGAAGTTGGACGCCTGGTAATCAGGAAGAAAGGAGGGGTTTTAACCATGAGTGTTTAAAACAGAAAGAACACACAAGGAAATGGAGTGGGGTAAAGAACCCAAACTCCAAATCAGTAAATTTCAAGTGAACTATGTGCCTTGGAGGTTCAAGGAACCATCTCAGGTTCCTCGGTTGTAACTTAACCTCCTAACCCTTAATAAGAGCTTGTGTAGTTATGTCTTGTTACAAGATCTGTGTGTGTATTTTTTTCTAGGAGTCTTTAAATTTGCTAGCATGGTTATGTCTAGTTTTTGTCCTAGAAAGCTTATTTTTGGTGTCTCTGGTCTAAGTGAGTTGTTTAGCCCATGTTTCATGTCTTGTTGCATTGATAGTGGTGTAGGAGAGTTTTCTGGTCTAGTAATGCATTCATAAATGATTAGGTTGATTAGATGAGTTATCTAGTCTCTGGTTTTGTCATTTGAGCTTGTTATTGTTTAAATGATCATAAAATGCCTAAATGCCTTGTGATGGATGAGTTATCATTCTTGTGCATTTAGTGAGTTAGTTGCTTCGAGTTTAACTGAATGAGTTGTTTAGATTCAGTCAATTGCATATTGTTAAACATTATGGACCAGACTTGGTGAGTTATTAAGTCTGATCCTAGTGTGTGATCTGATTCTTGTTGGAGTTTTAGTGGTGTTTCAGGTACACAAGAGGTGCTCTCTGTCCATCACCAATCCGAGACAAAGAAGAAGGCTTTGCCATGAGTTCAGAGCCTACACAGTGTGTATATTCCTGACCATGGAGAGCTCACTTGTGTGTAGAAGCGGTTTACTTAAGCGCATATTTTTTGTTTGTTAAGCTCCTGGTTCAAGAGACACACAAGGAATACCATCACCTAAATCATGAGGAGACTGGTGGTCCTAAGGCAGTGGAGAAATGGTCAAGGGGGTGGATCAGTTGGTGTATGTGCAGGTGTTGGTACTGTTGTGCTCCTGGTTTCAAGTTTAGTGTTGCTCTCCTCCACGCTTGGTCCTTCCCCTATACTCTTCGTATCAAGCTTGAGTAGGGGTAATGTTGAGCAATCATGAATGTTCAAGTCGTCCACTGCCCTGCCTCAGTTTAAACGAAGGATTTAAGTGTCCAAAAGACACTCCTCACAAGTCTCATTCTACCAAATGCAATGGGAGTAGCCATTTCAATATTTGAGTTAATGTTTGATTGGTTTATACCTTTAGAATTGATGCAAGTGTTTATACATTGTCTTTTAGGTACTTGGAGCTCTCTGTAGCAGAAGTTGGTGGTCACTAAACCCCTTGAAGATGACGAGTAGTAAGAAGTGAGGGGGAGAACAATAGGCCTAAAGAAGAATTCTGAGATGACGGTGTGTGCAAGTAGTGGAGTCCATGCTTGCACCACATGTTAGGCCACGATCCAGAGTCTAAAGAGTCCATCATGAGTTATCTGAACATCCTTAGACTCACTGCGAATCCCTAGGCCTTGTTGATCTTCACTCTTTTTCCCTTAGCTAGTTTTGTCCCGAAGGGTTTTCTAGCTAAGGTTTTAAAGAGGGAGCTTCTTCAAGGTTCCAATCTTGTCCAAAGATCTCCTATGGTCAGGCTTGAGGAGAGTGTTCGAATGAAGAAGGAATAAGCACCATATGAGAGTGATCTGGTCGCTTGTGCAAATATTTTTCAAAAGAAATAAAGCTCAATATTTGCACAAGAAAGATCATGAAAGTCCTGGTTAGTCTCAAATCACCCAAAGAAAGATGTGCAAAACAAGGTTCAAGATAATCTTTGGTGCAGATTTTGTGCAAAGGAATCAAGAACAATGTGCAAATCTTGGGTTAGCTCATCTCGTACAAGAAAGAAGAGAATGGTGTTGGCGCCAAGACTCTCGGTTTGAACTCAAACCGAAATCACTTGTCCACTTGAACAAAGAGCTGTTGGGACCTGTCTCTTTCTCCTCCGTGCTGCAAAAAGTCTCGTAGTCCTCTTCCTAATATAGTTGTTTATTCATTGCCTAAGAAAGTATTAGTTTATGTTTCCCAAGATATTCTTTGTTATCTTGTTCTTTGGCTACTTAAAGCCACTCTTGTATCACGAAATTATCAAGCAAAGAGGAGTTCTCTTTCTTCATATCCTCTGTTCCATCTATTCTCTCTAAGACTATAATACTATATGGTTACTTAATCTCTCAAGAAATACTCTCTTAATCTCTTTATTCTCCAGCTGCATTCTCTTTGATTCTCACATATTCTCTTCATATTCTTCCTCTTAGCTTCGACCATACTTTGTCTCTACAACACTCTCACACCTAAATCCATCTATTCTCACAGTGGTCTCATGTTATTTCTTTGTCTGTATTAACTCACTCCAACGCACCAGATAAAGGCATTGTCAATGAGTTGAGCTACTGCCAAAGCAACTCTTGACGGACCAGGATGATTGTAGTAAGCAAAAATGTGATACATCCTCTTCTCCTGATCAAGGTAGGCTTGCGGATCAACCTTCCCAGCAAAATTTGGAGCGTTCATCTTGACATGATTCAGTCCCTGGTTATGATTTTGTTGTCCTGGAGCTCTTGACTGAGGCAGGAAGTCTTTTCCTTCTTCTTCACCATAGTCATCCGGTTACATTCTTCCTCTCTGGTTTGGATTATGGGCATACTTCTGACTTGTATCCTCATCCTCATCAGTTTTTTGGTTCTTGGTGTTAGTATCATGATTTTCATTGATGCACACACCATCCCTCTTATTGTTTAGACCAGTGGGAGGAAGATTGTGTTGGTTTGGACAGAATCTTATCAACATTCTGGACTGTTTGCAAGGGTGGTCTCTGCTCGACCCTAGTCAGTCTATCACCAAGATCTTGCCGCATGACTATATTATCTTCTCTCAAAGCATTGAGAATCTGCGTGATAGTAGCTTGCTCAGTTTCTTCTCCCATGGATGCTTTCGAGTAATCCTGAAAGAAAAGAGAAAGACTTAAGTTCATAGACAAGTAAAGAAAAGGAAAGATAATAATGGAATTGTGATGTTTTTATCTTTAAAAAGGAAAATTAAGAAATGCTTAAATACTTTTTTGTCTTTTGGGGGTTTATAAATTCCAATGACAAAAGGACAAAAAGGAAAAAAAAATTGCAAGCAAAGTTTTTAAAGAAGTTTGAAAACGCGGTTGACAAAAAAGGAAAGGTTTTAAAAACTCGACCAGGAATGGGAAAATCTCGACCAAGGGAAAATGAAACTCAGATATGCAACTTTGAAAACATGTTTTATGATTTTTTTAAAGCAATGAAAATCTAAAGAAAAATAAAACTCGACAGAACTAAGAAAAGGATGAACACAACTTCTTACAGGTTTTCAGGTTTGATAACAGAACACTAAACGAGAGAAAGATATGATCGATTCTTTTGGTTTTTATATTTTCTAATGATATGCTACTACTGGATCTAGGAAACATGAATGAAACATAGTTGAAAGATGATAGAACTACTTAGATGCAACAAGGAACAAAGATTTTTATGGTGTCTTTCAATAGGTTTATGCAAAACAGAAACTAAATGAATGATGAACAAACGATTTTTATGGTTTTCAGTTTTATGAATGCAAAAAAACGGATGCAACTACAGATTTTAAATGGATAGAAACGACCTGATGTTGAAGGAAATTCAGCTCTGATACCAAAGATGATACAAGCCTATGATGACAAAGCTTTGTATGGTCTTTAGCAAAAGAGAGACTCGATCTAGCACAAGGGGTGATTCTGTTGGATTGATCTAATCAACCAAAAAAATCTGGACAGTAGTAACTTGATGGAATGAGGTGCACCACACGAGGAGGTGATGGACTTGTGATATATCACAAAGGATATCGAGGCTCTGGAGGTATTGGTTTCAACCAAGCAAAGAGAGAGGCGAGATCTGCTTGAGAGCTCTAGGGTTTTCCTTAGAAGAAAGTGTTTATATTCTATCATGCGTAAAAAGTACAAACTGCTTATAGGGGACTTATATAGACGTCCAATGCAGTGGTTTCCTTCTAGGGACTTTGAAGAAAATAATACATAAGTTTGTACTGAAATAAGCCGTGCAAGCCAGCTAGAAAACTCAGAAATAAGTTCAAATAAAAGAAAAGGAAAATAAGAGCTGCAAAACAAACAATCAAACCGTTAGAGACATATTGTATTCAAATGCTTACCTTACTTAGCTTTGGCTGGTCTGATTGGGCATTGAGTCCTGCTAAACTAGCTGATCTTCAATTCTGATTACCAGCAAATTGTTGTGGACTTGATCAGGAATGAATGGCCAAAAATCTTCACTTGATGCTTTAGTCTTCTCGGTTGGTCCATCATTCTTCAAGCTTGATTCTTCATTCTTCAAGCAGCTTGTGCTGTCATCAGCTTGTTCATCAGTTGGTTTAACCTGCCCATGACAAAATTTAATTATCATGCTCTCATTAAACTTATGTTGACGAATCTTAGCTATTTTTCTAGTCATGGGTCCTTTGAACACAGTTGGCATAGGAACATCTTGCAATGCTTCTGCTTTGGTTGTCTTTCTGGTCATGTCTTGAATCTCTGGCTCAGTTAGGTCCGGCTCAGGTTCCGTCTGAATGTCCTCATCACATGTGGCAAGATTCATGATTCCGTGATGATCTCATCTCGACCAACCCTTTAGCCTCGAAGACTCTCTCCACCGGGCCTCAAGATACAAAAAATGGGAGAAGAGAAGAAATCCCTCATTGAAAAACACGCTCAGGAATTGATGCCCAGGATAGAACCCATGAAGAAAATGACGAGAAACAGAGGAGGCATGGAGGACCTAGAGGAGATGTGTGGATCCTAAAATCTACACTAGGAATTTGGTACTGATTGTTTGTAAAATAAGGGAAGAAATAACTTGTGAGAAACAATATCCTTAAAACAACAACGATGTAATCAGACTCAAGTTGACGAAAATGAATTAATATATTATATATTAAAAGGCTTAAAAGTGTTTGCAAGTATGAATTAGACTAAGACGGGTGAAGAACAAGATGTAAAACGAGGTTGAAGTGTTTAGGGGCTGAGAGCTTGAGGTTGATATGTGTAAATGTGTATGTGGGTGTCACTATATTTTTTTCTCTTGTTCTCCTCTCCCTTTTATACTCCTCCAAGTTGTTTTCAACTTCCAGTATCTTCTCCTCTACTTCTTCGTCGTAATCCCCACATGGAGCGTAGATCGCACAATAGACTACATGTTTATAGACTAAGCAGGGCAAATATAATAAAGTAATTAAATTGGTTTGTAAAAAGATATAAAAGAAGCTAAATCTAGGGAATTCAAAGAGGTTATTAGAACTCAAATATATATATAAGATATATCCTAGAACTCGAATCCATAAGTAAGTTAACCAGCTCTCGCATGTGATTACAAACAGATACCTAAACTATCAAACACCAAGTCTCATTGTGGATTTATTGTCGACAAGCATTAATGTTCCAATTCGATATTTTCACTAAGTTCCTAGGCCAAATCTCTTTTAGGATATTAACTTAGCTCAGCAGAATTTAGTTCAGTCGTTGCTCCTATTCTCGTGTTTCTCAACTAATCCTCTGATTTGGCTCCTAGTTAATTACTTTAGAAACAAACAATAAAAAACGATCCCATGAAGGACTGACTCAGTATGATTACCCTAGCAATTCTATATTTTATATGTTCATAAAACCCTAGAAATCCCTAAACATAACAAGTAAACTACTCAGATATGTCCAGGATCCATCGACCAAATAGATGTATGTCAGGCTTGGGGCTTGGACAACTGTTTGTTGGATCACTGTGTTTTCCACGGGTGAGTTTGCCTCAAACCACGCTTTGCGTTCACTCTCGGCTTTCCTAATGAGCTCAAGTAGATTCTGATCAATTCCTTTAAATAACTCATCATTCCTAGCCTTCCATAAGTACCAAATTATCCATGGATAAGGGTCCATATCTAGGTCAGGATTTTCGATCTCGTTTTTCCTACAGAAGAGATAATCAAGGTTCCCAAAGATACTTGATATGGGGAAAAAACCTGGACACAAAGGTGTCACAGCCAAAGCCCATGCCTGTAGCGCCGGAGGGCATTCAAAAATGGGATGATTTTCAGTCTTGTCTGTCGCTCCACATCTCGGGCAGTGGTTATCACAACGCTTATGGCCTCTAGTCAAGTTATCCGTCACTGCGATATATCCAGTCGCCAGCTGCCAGATCAAATGTCTTATTTTGGGTGGCGCATTGATCTTCCATGCCTGAGCTTTAAGCTTAGTTACACTTGTCTCTAAGACCTCAGTGACTTGATCTTGTCTTAAAATGTACCTAGCAACCCAATATCCAAACTTCACTGTATACATACCATGTCTTGTGTAACTCCACCTAAACCTGTCATCCTTATATGATTGGCTTATGGCCAGCCTTCTTATAATGGCGACATCTTCAGGAACAATAAGATTACCTAATAGTTCAAGATTCCACTCCTTGGGGCTCCCAGTAATTAGCTCATTTACCATCATCCATAAATCAATCCCGTAGTGGAAAGGTCTTGCTGGTCGCGCCGTGATAGTAGGAATCCACAGGTCTTCCCATACTCGAATTTGATATCCAGAGTGAACTTTCTGGTTTATTTCAGACTCAGGAGCGGCTTAGCTGCCATCAAGCTTGTCCACACATATGATAGTGACGAAGCAGCGTTAGCTCTCGGGGGTGTACTCTGTTGATATATCGCCCTCTCATGACCCTTGCGAGCAGTGAGTCCGGATATTGGGTCAGCCTCCATAGTTGTTTCGCTAGCAGGACAAGATTAAATTCGTGTATCAGACGGAATCCCTTTCCTCCTTCTTCTTTAGGGCAACATAATTTCTCCCAGTTAGCCCAATCCATCCCTCTTTTGGAGGATTAGATCTCCACCAAAATCTAGCAATCGCACTTGCTAGTTTTTCACAAATACCCAACGAGAGAAGGAAACTAGACATTACATAAGTCGGAAGCGCTAAAGCAATGGCCTTAATGAGAATTTATTTCCCTCCTCTCGATAGCCACCTCCCACACCATCCATTGACCCTATGGTCAAGCTTTTCCTTTAAAAAAAGCAAAAAGCTTACATTTTGAACCACTTATGTCTTCCGGGATACCCAAGTATTTCCCCATCCCTCCTTCATTATCAATAGCCAAAGTGGCTTTGATCTCCTGCTTAATCCTTAGAGGAACCCTTTTACCAAAGATGATGGAAGATTTATCGACATTTATACGTTGGCCCGACCCCTTTCCGTAAACCTTATCACTTTCATTACTTCATCAGATTTACGGGGCTCCGCCTTACAAAAAACAGGCTATCATCAGCAATAGTAGGTGAGATATAGAAGGGCAGGCGTGAGTGACGCGAAAACCCGTTATCATTCTCTGGTTCTCTGCATGATCGAGAAGGCTAACGAGCGCTTCCGTGCACAAGATGAAAATGAAAGGGGACAAAGGGTCTCCTTGGCGTAAACCTCTTTCCGGTACAATGTTCCTCCTAGGCTGTCCATTCATCAAGACATGATATTTAACTGTCAAGACACATCTCATGATCCAGGTATCCATAGGTCTGCAAATCCCATTTGCTTTAGTATCAAGAGGAAAAAAACTCTTAAATTAATTAGAATCCTAAACTTCACATTCCAAAACTCTACCCCACCCCTCAACTCTAAACCCTAAGTCTTAAATTAATTAATCCTAAGGCTATAAGTGTCTTTTTCTCTATTATAAAAAGTGGTTAAACATAAAAATGGTAGTAGAAAATTGGTAATTTTGAGAATTTCCCTATTATCAAATGAATATCTACATTGATACATGAACAATTATTTGTAACCTAATTTATTAATTACAGCTTCCTAGAGATCATATATAAGCACTAGATAAATCACATATCAAGTAAAAAATTAAAATCCTGTAAAATGTGTCCTGACAACTTAGAAGATTTAAAGTCGGCAGAAACAGATTACATTATTTTTGTGAAGATTTAAAGTATACATAAAGAACATATCATTCACCAGAAACACTTAACATGGTGTTGACGAAAATGTACATTTAATTTGAAGTACTATATACTTGTCTTTTAAAGATTAAATACAAATGATTTATTTTTGGTAAGGGGCTTAAAATTCAAACAAGAGTGAGAAACAAATTCATTTGTCGGTATGAATCTCTTCTATTGGAATGAACTCGGGTCAAGACAGAAGATTTTTTCTTTTCACCTAAACATATAGAGAAGAACATAACAATCACATACATTTTATTATTCAGTTTATCATTTCTACTAATATCAAGATAATCTAGTACATGGAATGTTAATTACTTACACTCAGCTTTAAGTTAATTTACATTTTCATGTGCGCTCATATATGTTTTGTTGTTTTTGCAGTTACAACAAAATATTAATGGCAAGAGGTTTATAAATCATTATAAATTAAATTTAAGAATAGCTTAAGATTCTTTACAATGTCTAACTAAATGTAATTTTATTTAATAATGTTATTATTTAATGTTTTATAGTAATGAATTAATTATATTTTGATATATGAAAAGATCTCTAAAATTTAGATAGATGATAATTATGTATGGATTATGAATTATGAAAAAAAGATATTATTATGTATTTTAACTTTCTTTCACAATGTCAATTGCTTTATTTGGCATATCATTGAAATGTCATATTGGTATATTTTTCCATGTATTTTGCATGTATAAGTTTTTTTTACATCAAAAGGTTCTTTCATTACTCAAAAGACATGAGTTGACCTAGGGATCTAGACCGGAATATAAAAATCGACAAACAATAAAGAACGATGAAAAGAACAAGCCACCCTAGCTAGACCATACTGCAGTTATATTATAGTCCCTTTGTAAATGGAGAATCTTGAAATCTTGGAACTTCCTCTTCAGTGTCTTGAAGTCCAAAAGCTCAGTGGAAAAATTTGGCCAGTCTTGAAAGTTTTGAGTCATTGTTATAACATCTTTCCAGTCCGTGCCAAAAGTCTGACAGTTGTTGTTCTGTTGCAGCATCATCTCCATGGCCCAAATTATCGCCTCCAACTCAGAATGTAAAGAGGACATATAATTCTCTTTATTCTTTAGTCCATAGAGTTGTTCATCCCCTGGCTCATCCTTCCATACCCATCCATAACCACTAAAGCGAGCCCCGACACTCCAGGATCCATCGAACAGACAAATATTACACAAGCTTGAGGCTTGGATATTAGTTTGGTGAATCACTGTCTTGGCATCTTGAGAGTTTGCCTCAAATCACGCATGACATGCACTTTCAGAATGTCGTATCAGTTCTAGAGGGTTTCTTGGGATTCCCTTAAACAATTTATCAGTATGAGCTTTCCATAGAAACCCGATGATCTATGGATACATGTCTTTGTCAAGCTGAGGATCTTCAATCTCGCTTTTCCTCCAGTAAAGGTAATCTAGATTGGTGAAAACACTTGAAGTAGGGAAAGTTCGTGGACACAATGGTGTCGAGGCAAGGGCCCACGCCTGCAAAGCATGAAGGCATTCAAAGATAACATGGTTAATTGATTCATCCGACTCCCCAAATCTCGGGCAATGGTTATCACAACGCATATGGAGTCTTATGAGGTTGCCAGTCAACCCAATATATCCACTCGCTATTTGCCATATGAAATGATGTATCTTCGGAGGGGCTTTAATCTTCCAAGCCTGTGCTTTTAACATTGTGACACTAGGTTCAACGATCTCAGCATCCTGGTGGTAATTTAAATTGTTTAGCTCCACCTAAATTTATCACTGTGCATAGACTGGCTTATGGCCATAGTCAATATTATAGCTACATCATCGGGATAATAGTCTGTTCCATTACCTCAAGATTCCATGTTTTAGGCTCTCCATGAATCAGCTCATTCATCGTCATTCGTAAATTAATTCCATAATGTAATGGACGTGCTGGTCTAGCCGGTATCGTAGGAATCCAAGAATCTTCCCATACCCGGATTTGGTTTCCAGAATGAACCTTTTAATGTATTCCTAGCCTTAGCAGGGGCGTAGCTGACATCAAACTTCTCCATATATAGGATGGGGAGGTTGTTTCCATCGCACGCAATGGTGTACTCTGACTATAGTACCTCCCTAACATTACTCTTGCACATAGTGAATCTGGATTTTGCATCAGCCTCCATAATTTCTTAGCCAATAATGCGAGATTGAATTCATGAATCAATCTGAAACTGATACCTCCTTCTTTTTTGGGCAATATAATTTCTCCCTTTTTGCCTAGTGCATACCTCTTTTAGGAGGATTTGAGCTCCACCAGAACTTTGTGATTGCACTAGCTGAATTCTCACATATCTCCAGAGGCAAAAGAAAACTGGACATCACATATGTCGGAAGTTCTAGGGCAATGGTCTTAATTAGCACCTCTTTACCACCCTTCGACAGCCAACACCCTGACCATCCATTAATTATGTGGTTCATATGTTCCTTTAGAAATGCAAAAGTTTGCATTTAGATCCACTTATATCCTCTGGAACTCCCAAGTATTTGCCCATTCCACCTTTATTTTCAATAGAAAAGTATCCTTAATTTCCTGGTTAAGCTGTAGTGGCACCCATTGCCCAAAGAACAATGAGGATTTCTCAAAATTTATACATTGACCAGATGCTCTCCCATATACCTTCACTACTTTCATTACTTCATCACACTCACGTGACTCCGCCTTACAAAAGAACAGACTATCATCTGCAATAATAGGTGACATACAGTAGGGCATGCGCGGTTTACCCGCATTCCCGTGATCTTTTCCTGACTCTCCGCATGATTTAGAAGGTTAACGAGCGCTTTCGTGCATAAGATAAAGATGAAAGGAGATAAATAATCTCCTTGTCTTAATCCCCTATGTGGAATTATATTGCCTTTGGTTTGTCCATTCATCAAGACTTGGTATCTAACTGATGATACACATCGCATGATCCAGTTAATCCATGCTAGCGAGAAACTCATTTTTTGAAAATATTTTCAATGAAATTCTACTCCATTCTATCGTAGGCCTTGCTCATATCTGTCTTTATTTCCATACGCTTATATTTTCCCCCTGGTTTTGTTCGTAAGGTATGGAACATCTCCTGAGCAATCATGATAATATCACTAATCTGATGACCCGCTACAAACGCAGATTGTGTATCAGATATCATATCTGGTAGGATCTTCTTTAGTCTCTAGCATAGGACTTTAGACACAATATTATAGCTGACATTACACAAACTTATTGGGCGAAATTTGGCCATCTCATATGGTGTATTAATCTTTGGAATGAGGCAAATATGTGTATCATTTAGTTCAGATGCTACATGTCCATTAAAAAGGAATTAACCATACGAGTTAGATCTTCCTTAACAATGTCCCAAAATTTCTGATAGAACAAAGCACTCATCCCATCTATGGCGCCTTCTCAGGGTGCATCGCAAAAAGAGCAAGCTTCAGTCCCCATTCAGTTATTGGCTGATTACTGCGTTTTATCACAGGGCAATTAACCTAAGTGCACGCTACCACAATCGAATGGTATATCGATGCAACACTTTAGGATCGAATCCAGTGAGAACTAGTGATCTACACACTAAGAATACAATAACTTCCCTAATATAAGCAAATAAGAAGATGGATGATTTGTAACAAGCTAAACTCCTAGAATTATAAACAAACTGATCTCAAATTCAAACAAGAAATAAGTGCAAGAATCAAACTTTCAATCGATAGCTAAGGATAGATCCATGGGCAAAATAATCGATATCGGGTGATCAAGATTCAATCTAAGATGCTCAAACAAAACAATCAACAAGTATATAGGTCTAGATATCATTCAAATAGATTAATCCACTCCCGTGACAATAATCTTTATGCTAATCATGAATTAGACATCAACTCATGTTGGCCTAACGCAATCAAGCACGCATAAATCACAAGGCTACTAACCACTAAACATTTCGGGCATCAACTCTCGTTGGCCAAATATGTAAAAGACAATACTAGGTTGGTTCAACCATTTCATCAAACAACTTCCAGAGCGTGAAACAAATTATGATCTAGATTAGATTTTCCAGCCTTAATCTAGCATTAAGATCACCTAATAGGTCATAGAACAATGTTAATCAAGCAAAAATCATCCTAAATATCCACCTAATCACCTTAATCTACTTAACCCATGGATCTCAAAGTGTCTACTCAATAAACTCCATGAGAAACCTTAGATCTTTGTGAGATTCAAGGCTAATCATGTTAATGAGCAAGAGAAACACAAATATAAAATAAAGTACTTCCTTAAAAATAATTAAAAGATTCAAGCTTTTATAATATTAGATAAAGTCTTGAGAGAAAATGAGATATCCTAGAGTTTTTGAGTTTAAATCTATTTATAGGATGGTAAAACTCGAGATAGTTTAACCCCACAACCCAAAGTCAAACCGGATTAAACCGGTCAACAAATTAATTGCGTATCTTTGGATCAGCTCCACAGCGGCTTCTTCGTCTCGCTCCACCGGACCGCTCCAAGCTCGACGTGTTGCGAGCGGTGTTACTGAGCCACTACCACTAGTCGCACCGAGCTCGCTACGTTCTCTGTAGGTGAGCCGTGTCACAACGCCTAACCCGCTCTCATCCACGTTGACTTACCGAGCGCGCATTCGCCCTCGCTTCCAGAGGTCGTTGTGGACCATGCTCAAGACTCAACGGTGTCTCTCCCCCGCTACATCAAGCCGCTGTGATTGCTCGTTCTAGTTTCACTCGTCTTCATCCTTCTTCATCAGCTCATCTCCAAATCAAGGCCGAGCTCGTGCTCATCACTCCAAGCCACCGCGCTTCCTCGACGACGTCAAATCGTGATGTTAGCTCCTCCGTATCCACCGCTTTGCTCGACCACAGAATCTCTCGTCCATGCCATCTCAGATCCGTTGTCTTCGTCTCTGTCAGCTTCGTTTTCGTCGGAATCATCCCTCACCGCTGCGAAGCTTCACTGCGACCAAGCATCCTCCATGGCGTCAAGTCTCCATCTCTGCCGCTTTGCTTCACCAAGGGGTCTGGTCTGAGCCGTCACCTCTGTCGTGGTCTCTGGTTCTCATCTCCACCGTGGCCGTGCTGGCAAAAGCTCGTCGTCGCGTCCATCGTCTTCGTCGGAGGAAAGCTCGAGCTACAGCAATGGAGAAATTACTCTTTTTCACATCTGGTCCTTAAGAATTTGACCCCAACACTATCGAATTCTCAGAAAAGTCCTCATGTAATCAGCCCAAACATTCCAATTGTAAAGTTTAGCCCAGGCAAATGTTCTGAATTTGCAACCTTGGTCCCTCATGTATTGTTAACATCATATTTAGCCTCAAATTTCCATAATGTATATTTCAACATTTGCTTTTCGCCTTAAACTTCCAATTGTGCACTCCAAACCTTGTCAAATGCAATTATGTATGCAAATGCAATTTAAAGACCTAAATGCAACATAGAATGATAATAATAATAATAAACTAAAATATGAATCTAAAACTCATAAAAATCAAGAGATATTACAGGCGCAATCAAATCTTGATTCATCTCATCAGTTACCGTTGTTGGTACAGTTGCTAAGGCCTCTTCGATATCCAATGGATTCGAGGATTCAAACAGCGAACGGAAATAGTTAGTTGCAATGGCAACTAAGCCTTCTTCATCCTCCACCACATGCCTTTAATGGTCAGTTAGTTTAGTGATCTATTTCGAGCCCTCCTTTGTCTTGTCAGATTATGAAAATATTTTGAGTTCGAGTCACCTACGTGGATCCAAAGGGTTCTACTTTTCTGCTTCCAGAATATCTCTTCAACCTTAAGAGCCTCAGAAAGTTCTTTTAGAGCTGCTGCCATCTCCTCTGCAGATACCGAATCATCATCATACATGGCCTCTACTTTCTCTTTTATTTCCTCCACTTTCTTTTCAGAATTCAAATCATTCAGTCTTCTCCATTGACTCAGAGCTTTCCGACAGCTCGCAATGTGTGACATTATATTAGCATCAGTCGGTAGCTCTGACGAATTCCAACCATCTTGAACAACTGCTCGTATTTCATCACTATCAAACCATCTCCTATCGAATTTGAACTTCTTTTTAGCTTTAAATGGTTTGGATAGTATAGTAGCAAGAACGGACAATGGTCTGATCCCCAAAGTCTCAAATAGTTCACCGTCGAATGGGAGAATTTTTCATGCCAAGATTCGTTTCCCAGAGCCCGGTTCAGCCTACATCTAACCGTATTTATTCCTCTTTTTCCAACCCAAGAAAGCTGATTACCAGAGCATGAGAATTCCATCATTCCGCAATCATATATCATTTGTTTTAAAGGAAGAAACGAGGAGTCAGAACGAATCTGTCCCCCTTCTTTTTCTTCATGACAGTTTTTTCATTGAAGTCTCCGATCATGAACCATGGTCCATCTTTTATTTTGGTGAAGCGCATAAGACGCTCCCAAACTAGATCCCTACGTTCTACAACAGGATCACCACAAACAAATGTCATATAGACTTTTATTCTATTAATGACTGCAGATACATCGATCATTCGATTATTTGAAAATAAAACCTTAACTTGCAAAAAAATCTATAAAAACAAAGCTAAACCAACTCTTTGGCCAAGTGGCTCCACGGTAAACAATCTCCCATAACCTAGGTCAGCCTGAATGTTTTGCAAAAGCAGCTTCCTATTCTTTGTTTCAAAAAGGAACAAGAGTCTTGGGTGATGCTTTTGGTACATCTCCGTAAGGCGTCGAACTGTGAGGTCGTTCCCAATCCCTCGAAACTTCCAACTAAGTACCTTCATTGATAAGGGTGTGGTGGAAATTTAGTATCCACATTCCCTTTCTTAGCAACTTTTGACCCCAACGCCACTTTCCTTGTAACTGTGCGACCTCTTTGATGTCCTTGTGCACGAGTAGAAGAGACACTTGCACCAACACCTGCCGCTGTCTTGTTCGTGGAGAAGCCCTATGGAGCTCCTCCATATTAGCCTCAAATAAGCTCTTTGCTACACTCCGCGTAACCTTTCTCTTCTCATCACACTTTTCCGGCGCTGGAGTATCACTAACAGCTTGGGCAGATTTATTCTCCTCAGAGAGACCACCATCTTCATACTCCACGAGTTGCATATCTCCCTCTTCCTCACTGAGTAAATCATCTTCCTCCATCACCATTAACTCCATGCCCAAAGCTGCATCAGACATTTCTTTTTAAAATGATTCTTATAACTCTTTCATGTCTGGAAACTTATTTGGTGATAGAGCTTGTTGGACGTCTTGCATAACATGATCAGAGGCTAATGAGCCTACTTGTGACATGCGTATCGTGAGATTCTGAGTTAAGGGTGGATTAATTGTCTTGAAATCTTGGCCCAGAGGAATCGACTGTGACGTCGAGGAGGTATCACCCACTACCTTAGGAATAGTGTTGTGATTAGGCGTCTAATCTTTGGCTTCACCACGCTGAGACTGTTGCTTCTTACTCCAGTGTTTGTGACTCTCATGAGTCTTATGATCTTTTCCTCGTGCTGAAATAGCATATGGCCTAAACCGAGGTCCATTTTTTTCTTTTTGTTGATCTCTCAACGAGTGGCTTGATCTTTGTACCCTAGAAAAAGTCGATCTATCTCTCCCATCACTTTCCCTATCATAGTAAGCATTCCTAGGGGCATTCCCTCTTCTAGCCGCGCCAGTATTAGTGCTGAAACGAGATCCACTTGAGCCATCATTAACCCGCCTAACCATCGAAGTGGGGGATGTTGCGCATGCATAGGGGCATTATCATTATCTTTGTTAACAGATGACTGAACATAGGGTAGCTTGATGCATTCCGCTTCTTCATGTGACATAAGACCACACATTTTTCAGCGTTTAAACAAACTGTCGTAATGAAGCTTTATCCTTATGTCCACCCCATTCTTCGTTTGAAGAGTCCTGTAAAACTTCAAAGGCTTTTTTGAATCAATGAGAACTTTCAACTTTCCTTCTGTAGCATCAACCTTCTCTACTTGTCCAAGTCTATCCCCAATACATTGTAAAATCTGTTCCATAGATAAATGAAGGGGTATGCCTTGCAAATGAATCCAAAACGGGATCTGAGTAGGATAGTCTCCATCGAGTATTGGTTCCCAACGAACAAGAACAACCATCCCATAGTTGAAGTGAAATGGAGCTTGGCTCAGCACATGATTAAGCTCATCCTCTGTCTCAAAATTGAGTAGGAAACGGCCATTGCCTAAGTCACATGAAGTGATCTTATCTGCCATTCCCCATTCAGCCGGTAGATTCTCTAAGAGCTTTTCCACATTCTGTTTTGTGGCATGATCACCTTCCCAATGAGGGATAGACTATATTCAAATGCTAAATCTTCACTCGCATCCTCTGGAAGTGGGATCGGCTCATCGTCGTCATCGTATAGAATTCCTTTACCATTTTCACTTGCCATTGATTCACAGATAAGGGATAGACGGAAGAGATTGTTTGGTGATTAGAGACCAAACGAGTGTGTGAGCAGACTTACGATCTCATCACTTAAAAACCGAATTGATTTTCATAGAACAAGTGTACGGCCTGCGTGAATCAATACACACGGATCTACAGATGAAGGGATTGTTGCGTACGACCGAATAAAGATGCTGAGAACCGAGATTTTGATGCTGAAACCAAGCCACCGTAGCTTCACCCGAGGGAGACACCGGTGATCAACACGCCAATGGACGTGGAGATTAGAGAAGATCATAATCTCGACGGAGATTCAGACCTGAAGAGCCGCCATCGTCATCTTCTTGAAATCGCCTTTTATCCATTAAGATTTTTAATAAGTAGTTTATTATTATAATTCATTTTGCATGTATAATATTTATTATTATAATTAATTTAATAATTATTGAGCTTTGTTAATAGGATTAGTTATTATTTATTGATCAAAAGAACAGTAAATGTTGATTAACTAAATTATATGGATCATTATTTTATGTGTGGGCCTACAGATTTGGTATTTTGAAGTCAATGTTTCACTAGGATTGATCAATGGTCATATCACTTATAAGACTAATTAACAATTGAATCACTATAATATTGATATATCATATTGATTAACTTTGTACTAATACATATATATGTTATAAACATAAGAGAATATGACTCTTCATGAAAAATCATAGAAATATGAACATCAATTTAAGTATCAAATTATTATCCGCACAAACATATGAACCATCAATAAAAATAGTAACTATATTTTAATAGGCTAGATGAAACAAGGATATGTTTTGTCACTATTAAGTAAAGGAGGTTGATCTAAAAATGAAAATAAAACAATATACTCGAAGAATAGTATTAGGACAAGAAATAGGCAAACAAGAATGAGGTTAAAGATTAAGATAACATACACAAGATGTCCACTGATCATGGCTGTCAATATCTTTCTTTTTCTCGTTGTACACTCACATCCACTGATTAAAGAAATTTAATTTGCATATAATAGTAACATGAATGGCATCATGATCCAATAACACATTACATAAAATGATAAAATTAATGCCAACTACTTATAACTAGTGACATTTATACACATACACCAAACTTCATTATCAAAATTCAAACTTCTTTTAAACAAAACTGTGTATATATATCCATTACTGATATATACATTCCATTAAAATAAAGCCACTAAAAATTATGGGAAAATTTCAAGTTTACCACTTTTGTTGTACCACTTTTCATTTTTACGTTCATTAAAAAGACATTTTCATAAATATCATTTTTTTACGAGGTAATTTTTTAAAAAATTAATTAGAATCCTAAATTTTACATTTCTAAACCCTACCTCACCCTACTCCACCCCTCAACTCTAAGCCCTAAGTCTTAGATTAATTAACCCAAGAGTTATAAGTTTGTTTTTTCCTCGGATAAAAGTAATTAAGGTAAAAATGAAAAGTGGTACAAGAAAAATGGTATTTTTGTACAAAGTCATAGTATTTACATTTCATTAGTTATTTTATTATTTACATTAATCAATCAAATATATAGTATTCAAATTATTTCATAAATTAGTAATACTAAATTAAATTAAACTAAAATTTTAAATTTTATTTTTAGTTATAACAAAATCTGTTGAGAAAAAAAATAACTTACTAAAATTTCAAATATTTTTTAAAAATATTTCATTAAATAATTTCGTAACTAATAATATAAAATTATTATAAATTAATGTTGGTTAAAATTTTATTTTAAAACGAAAAACAAATTCTATGTTAATATTTATAAATTTATAATCAAAGTTTATGTATTCTATTAAAATACAATTACTAAAACTTTATTGTGAAAAAATCATAGTAGAAGTATTACATTAAAAATTAATATGACTTATTTATTATTAATTAATTAATATATAATATTTCCAGAAAATCTTAATAATTCATAAAAATTGAGATATTTATCTTTGTGATTTTCTTGAAAAACAAAAACTTTGGTTACAAAAAGTTTCTATACTGAACAGAGATTAATTAAGCTTTTTCAAACATCACTCAAATTTACTTTTGATTTCTATTACCATTTAGATTTTAGGTCTATAATTTTCTATGTCCGAGATCAATTTCAGATTTTTTACTTTAAAATAACATTTTGTAAAATAAACACTTTAGCGAAAGACATAGAAGCAACTTTTTTAAGCTATCACTAAACATCAGAATTAAGTTTGATTAGGTTTATTATTAAATAAATAACAAATGATCATTACAAACAGAAGTTTCAACCTAAAAATAAAAATCTTTGTTCATACCACAATGATACAGATTATTCTTAGACGGTATAAAGATTTTATATTATTAGTTAAAGTATATATTAAGCACTAAACTTTAATTTGATTTATAATAAAAATTAAATTAAATTTGGTTCAAAGTTTTAAAAATAAATTCTTTATTTAAATCTAATAGCTACTTTTTAGGAAATTAGAAAACAAAAAATAATATTTAGCTTTTATGAATTTTGAGATTTTGAAGTTTTTATAATTTATTTGTATTATAGGTTAAATATTAATTTTTATTATTAAAAAAAAATCAATCATGGAATATGATTAAATAAGACAGACATAGTTAAAAAGCCCTAACTCTGATGGTGACTAAGAAGGCGACCTGGAGGAAAACGGCGCTTTCATTCTCGACTTTCTGGCTCGATTTCCTCTTTGGATTTTGATCCTCTCCCACATCAGATTGATCTTTGTCATCTGTTTGTGGCCTTTTGCTTCACAGGTGATCATCCTCGTCTTAGTTTGGATATCTTCTTCGCCATGAAACTGGATCTACTATGATCCCATCCGACGCGACCTCTGCGCTGTTCTCTCTGGTTTATGAATCCTCTCAGATCTACTTCGTCTCTGGCCTATACTAGCAGTCATTGTGTTCGTTTCAGGCTATCCATCTGATTAGCCTTGATCAGTACCTTTGTACGATCATTATATTGGAAAGTCAAGCGCCTTTGCATGTTGAACTAACATTCGTTTGGTTCTCTCTCTACATACTGCATATGGCTCATAAGGGTAAAGGGATTTTGTATGAGGATGATGATGATGCCCCAATTCAGCTTCCGGATGCAGCGGATGAGGATTTGGTGAAGGAGTATAGCCTTTCTTTTATTGGAAAGGTTTTGGTTCCAAAAAAAACAGAGTATTGAAAAGCTCCTTGAAAAGATGTCGGCTCAATGGGGTCTTGCTGATAAGATAGCTTCGTGTGAGCTTGGAGATGGCAGGTTCCTTCTCAGGTTTGAGAATGAGGAAGACTTGAATCATGTTCTTAGCCAAGCACCGTTTCACTTTAATTATCATATGTTTGTCCTTGTCAAATGGGAACATGTTATTGAGGAAGACTACCCCTCTCTTATGCCCGTTTGGATTCAACTACAAGGAATTCCACTTCACTTGTCTACTGTTTTGAATCTAGAGAGTATTGGAGCGAGATTGAGTAAGGTGGATGATGTGGACACAACAGACGGAGGGATAAGAGTGATCCTCGACTCTAAAAAACCTCTTAAGTTTCATCGCAAGCTTCAAACCAAGAATAAGGAAGAGGTTACTATCAATTTGTACTATGAGAGACTATTCAAACATTGTACAGTATGTGGTTTCATGACACATGAGAAGGAGGATTGCAAAAGAAATCAACTATCTCCGGCCTCTGTTTTTGCTCGGATTCAAAGGGAGCCATGCTATGCTGGCAGTGCGAAACATGGGGTTCGTCCTGTAGAAAACCGTATGATTCCTCCTCGTGGCATGGCTGAGAGAAAGTATGCTCCTATATCGGATGCTCGAGCGCCTCGTACGGCACATTATGGCCCTCAACGCAATGGTAACAAGAGGAAGTAGAGATTTAATCCATACTCCAGAGGCACAAAAAAGGGTGGACCATACTCTAATATGGAAAGAGAAGAATCAATTTGTGGAGCCAAAGGGAGAAAGGTCTAACTCAGCTCTTATGGCTGCAAAAGAAACATATCATATTGGTACGGAATAGCTGCTTGAAAAGGCAAATGAGGGTCCTAGTGTGAGGATCCCATCACATATTGTTGACTGCAATGTAACATTTAGAGTGGCGCCACCAGCTGATCGTACTCGTATGGATTTAGACGTGGGTGGTCATGAGGAAGAGAGGATCCCACCATTTGATGCCGATATGATCAGTGCTTTGGCGGATGATGAACAAAACGGTGATGATGCTCTAATGGAGTACATAAGAGGAGACGAGATCATGATTGTTGATGACGATGATCTGTTGGGAGTAGAGCTTGCTACTATGGAACTTCAAGATAAAACAAGACAAGACATGACTTTGGCTATTAGTGGTTCTCCAAACTGTTTTGAGCGACAAAGGAAGATGTAAACTCCGGTGCAAAGTGACTCAGCTGAGGGCTCTAATACAAAGCTCACACAGAGTGCAGCTAAGTCTCTATTTCCTACGGATAGAGATGAAAAGAGGAGGGCTTCAACGCGGTTGAAGAACAATGGTGGAACTGGTAACTCGTCCCTTACTGGGCGAGGAAAGGAACAAGGGAGAAGTGGTGCAGGGGCAAGGAGAGTGATGAAGGTTACACAGGGAAACAAGAAGGTTCCAGTGGATTCCAAAAATCCACCAAAGCCTTATCTATGAAGGTAATCAGTTGGAACTGGGATAGGGAACAACCTCACAGTTCGACGCCTCACGGAGATGTATCAGAAGCATCACCCAGGACTATTGTTCCTTTCTGAGACAAAGAATAGGAAGTTGTTGTTGCAAACATTCAAGCTGACTTAGGGTTTGAGAAGTTGTTTACCGTTGAGCCTCATGGCCAAAGCGGTGTTTTAGCGTTTGTTTTTATGGATTATTTGCAAGCTAAGGTTTTATTTTCTAATAATCGCATGATTTATGTATCTGCATTGATGGAATAAAAGTCTACATGGCGTTCGTTTATGGTGATCCTGTTTTAGAACGTAGAGATTTAGTCTGGGAGCGCCTAACGCGTCGCAACAATAAAAGATTGACAATGGTTCATGATTGGTGATTTCAGTGAGATTACTTGTCACGAGGAAAAAAAGGGGAGGGGAGTTCGGTCAGATAGTTCTTTCCTCCCATTTAAGCAAATGATAAGTGGCTGCGGTATGTTAGAATTCCCATGTTCGGGGAATAAGCTTTCTTGGGTTGGAAAGCGAGGAGTAAATATTGTGAGATGCAGATTGGATAGAGCATTGGGTAATGGAGACTAGCAGGAAAAATTCCCTCATTCTTCAGTGAGATATCTGAGATTATGGGGATCGGATCATCGTCTGATTCTTGCAAACATACTATCTAAGCCATTTAGAGCGAAGAAGAAATTCAAATTTGAAAAAGGATGGTTAGATAGCGAGGAAATATGGAACATTGTACAAGAAGGGTGGAACTCTCCTGAGCTACCTACTGATGCAAACATAATGTCACACATCGCTAGTTGCCAAAAATCACTTAGTCAATGGAGGAAGCTGAATGATTTGAATTCAAAAAAAACAAGTAGAGGAGTTAAAGGAAAAGATTGAGTCGTTGTACAATGATGATAATGCTTCGACGGAGGAATTATCTGGTGCGTAAAAAGACTTATCTGATGCCCTTAAGGCCGAGGAAATGTTCTGGAAATAAAAAGTTGTGCCTTTTGGCTGCAAGTTGGCGATCTGAACTCATTTTTTTTTCAAATCTGACTAAGCAAAGAAGGGCGAGAAACAAGACTACAAGCCTGACGGATGATCAAGGAAATGAGTTTGGTGATGAGGAGGGATTAGTGGCCTTTGCGATATTTCAAGAGTTTATTTGACTCATCGAACCCTTCTGAGCTGGATAAGGCATTGTCGAATGTTTCGACAACGATTACAGATGCAATGAACCAAGAGATGACTGCACCAGTAACAGAATTGGAGGTGAAATTAGCTCTTTTCGCTCTGCATCCAGAGAAGGCCCCCGGCCATTTCTTTGTTCTACCAAAAATTTTGGGACATAGTGAAGGGTGATTTGACTCATATGGTTAATGAGTTCCTCTTCGATGGAATTATATTTCCCTGACTTAATGATACTAATATCTGTCTTATCCCTATAAAAGATAAACCCACTGAGATGTCTCAATTTCGTTCGATAAGCCTATGTAACGTTAGCTATAAGATTATCTCAAAGGTACTTTGCCAGAGACTGAAGAAAGTTCTCCCTGAAAGAATTTCAGAAACACAGTCAGCATTCATCGCAGGAAGGCAGATTACAGATAACATAATGATTGCCCAGGAGATATTCCATGCCTTGAGGACTAAGCCTGGTGGAAGGCACAAGCGTATGACAATTAAAACAGATATGAGCAAAGCCTACGATAGGATGGAATGGATCTTTATT